>VZQC01000544.1:1760042-1785588 GCA_009823505.1 Rhizomys pruinosus
GGGGGGGGGTTGCGCGCCTGACTTAGCTCGCGCCCCGGTACCTCTGGGACAGGGACCCCGGAAAGAGGGTTCAGAGCGAGACCCTCTCCCAGCTGCCCCTGTGCCAGACCACCCCGCCCTTAGCTGTGTACCTGCCCTGTTTGCGCGCGAGTTATGGCGTCTTGCCTGTGACTCAGGAGCCTGCCCACAAGTCCGCTATCCGGGACCAGAGCAGAAGTAAACACAACCCTCTGTTCACTCTGCCGAGGAAGAGCGTGGTCCCTCTGGGACAGGGACCCCGGAAAGAGGGTTCAGAGCGAGACCCTCTCCCAGCTGCCCCTGTGCCAGACCACCCCGCCCTTAGCTGTGTACCTGCCCTGTTTGCGCGCGAGTTATGGCGTCTTGCCTGTGACTCAGGAGCCTGCCCACAAGTCCGCTATCCGGGACCAGAGCAGAAGTAAACACAACCCTCTGTTCACTCTGCCGAGGAAGAGCGTGGTCCCTCTGGGACAGGGACCCCGGAAAGAGGGTTCAGAGCGAGACCCTCTCCCAGCTGCCCCTGTGCCAGACCACCCCGCCCTTAGCTGTGTACCTGCCCTGTTTGCGCGCGAGTTATGGCGTCTTGCCTGTGACTCAGGAGCCTGCCCACAAGTCCGCTATCCGGGACCAGAGCAGAAGTAAACACAACCCTCTGTTCACTCTGCCGAGGAAGAGCGTGGTCCCTCTGGGACAGGGACCCCAGAAAGAGGGTTCAGAGCGAGACCCTCTCCCAGCTGCCCCTGTGCCAGACCACCCCACCCTTAGCTGTGTACCTGCCCTGTTTGCGCGCGAGTTATGGCATCTTGCCTGCGACCTAAAGTGAGCATTTCTAACAAAGGCATATTCAATGTCAGAGTCCATTCTGATATTCATCAACAAGATAGCATTCACCCAAAGAATCCAATCATCCCAGTAAATTGAAATTCTTTTATTCAGAGCCGTAGTTCTAGCCAAACAGTTATAAATGTTTTGCAAAAAATGTCAAAGGATTCATTGCAAAAATTGTTCCCAGCATACTTTTGACCTCTCTCTCTTTCTCTCTCTGTGCACATACATGTGTGTAGTATATGGTTTTGTGTGTGTGCATGTGTGTATGTGTGTGTATGTGTGTATATGTGTATGTGTGTGCATTAGTGTGTATGTGTGTGTATGTGTGTGTATATGAGTGTGTATGTGTATGTATATGTGTATGTGTGTATATGTGTGTATGTGTGTGTATGTGTGTGCATGTGTGTGTATATGTGTGTATGTATGTGTATGTGTGTGTATATATGTGTATGCATGTGTGTATGTGTGTTCATGTATGTGTGTGCATGTGTGTATGTGTGTATATGTATGTGTTTGTATGTGTGTATGTGTATATGTGTGTGTGTGTGTATGTGTGTGTGATGTATTAAAGAAAAGACATAGTTCTGAGGGAGCTATTTTATTTATTTATTTATTTATTTTTATTTATTTTTTCTCTATGTGTATGAATGTACTGTCTGCATGCAGGTCTGTGCACCCGTGTTGTGCAAGGCCTCGGAGGTCAGAAGAGGGTCTCGGATTCCCCTGGAACTGGAGTTCTCCTGGAATTGGAGTTACAGACGGTTCTCAGCCACCATGTGGGTGCTGGGGATCGAACCCGGGTCCTATGCAAGAGCAGTTGGCGCTCTTAACCGCTAGGCCATCTCTCCAGCCCGAGGGAGCTATTTTATTTCGACTTCTGCTCTTCAATGGAATGGGAGCTATAACATCTCTTCATCCTTGGCTTAGCAGGAGACACCTTGGGCTTGGGGGCTACAATCACAGCTTCTCTGCACACACATCTGCCACTACTGAGTTCGGCTAAGGCTGTGGAATCCAGTGACAACAAAAAAAACCCATACTTATTGGTAGGAAATTCCTTCCTGTGCCAAGACCTTTTAAGCTAGCATATTTCTACTAAACTGAACTCTAGACTCCCTCTTAGCAGTGGGCCCTATCTCTTGGTGGCAAGCTGCGATCAGGCATGATGGGAAATCCTGGCTTCTTTGCACTGCAGAGCAGGCTTAGGATATCTGAACTTTGTTCCTGTCAGGATTGTGAGTCTCTACATAATGTCAATTGCAAAAGAAAAACGTGGCAAAAGGTCATGGGTACAAATAAAAAGGCCTGCAAAGGATCAAATACCAGGTGTGTATATTCATTTGATTTTCTCCATGCTTTAGTCTGCAAAAGTTGTATTTGTAAAGGAATGATTCAGGGAGAAACTTGCCCCCTGTACATCTTTGCCAAAGAATGGGAAACTTGTTAGGCTTGGCCTCTTTTAACTTTTCTTTAAAAAGAGTACTTCAGGATGTGGAGATTTAGTGCCTAGCAAGTGCATGACTCGGGGTTCAGTCCTCGGGTCTGAGGTGTGTGTGGGGGGAACTTCAATGTGTGCACAAAAATACTAACATGTAAAAAATGCTCTGTTTTTGCCGGGCGTGGTGGTGCACGCCTTTAATCCTAGCACTCAGGAGGCAGAGGCAGGTGGATCTTTGTGAGTTCAAGGCCAGCCTGGTCTACAGAGCGAGTTCCAGGACAGCTGGGACTACAGGGAAACCCTGTCTTGAAAATACCAAAAAGAAAAAAAAATGCTCTGTTTGGCAAATAATTAAAAGCTAAGAAAAGAGTCTTAAAAATGAAGTTCAAACGTGGCCCTTTTGACCAAACTTCTTACATGGTACACAAGGGCTATTTGAACTTTTTCATGTTTGGGCTATTTTAACTTCTCATTCATGAATAATTGTTAGATGAGGAGCTTTGTTTCATCAGCTAGATTCCCTTTGAAGTTTGTGCCTGGGGGAACCTTTCACATCTCCTCCTTCTGGTGCCTTGGAAGGGACACAGTCAGGGCCCAAGTCAAGGATTCAGGAATTTCAGCTTCTGGGCATTGAAAGTGACTTAGACCAGAACAGTGAATATCTCCAAGCTACCATCTCCTTTCTATTTCAATGTGACCAACAGAAGTCCTCAAGGACTCTAGGGTAGGTTAGATAAGACAGTCAGAGAGGATGTTTCTTCCTTTTTATTACTTTATATCCATTTTTTAAAAATAATTATGTTTGTTTTGTGTATGAGCGTATTGCCTATGTATGTGTAAATGCACCTGTGTTCTGTAGTTCTTCCATGGAGTCAGAAGAAGGCATCAGATCCCCCTGGAACTGGAGTTACAGATGGTTGTTAGCCACCATGTGGATGCTGGGAATCAAATGCGGGTCCTCTGCAAGAGATAGCTCTTAACCTTAACCACTGAGCCATCTCTCTAGCCCCTACTTTGTATATTTTTTTTAAACCAGTATATAATACTTATAATGTTCAGGGTAATAATGTATTCCATACATGTATATAGTGTGCCATGATCAAATCAGATCAATGTACATTTCTACCTTTTCAACTATTGTCATTTCAAGGTGTTGGGAACCTTCAAACTCTTCTCTAGTTACTATGAGATGGACAACAAATTACTCTGACTATAGAGGTACCCTACTGTGTATTACTGTGCAATATTATATATTAGAACCAGTTCCTTTCATGTAATTGTAGTGTGATACTCTCCATCCCTCCCAGCCTCTGCTGACCAAGATCCTATTCTCTGCTTCTATGTAGTCAAAGTTTTCTTTTGCTTCCACCAACAGCTAGAATTCACAGTATTTGCTTTTGTCTGCTTGTCTTGTTTACTTAAGGCAATGTCCCTGGGAGAGTGTTCCTTACTCTTCTCTTTTGGAAATCTGGACACCAAGCAGCCTATCTGGCCGCAGAGACTTTGCTCACAAATGCTCTCATTGTGACTTGGCCTCATTTTGTTTAGTCATTCATTGTCTGCTTCTCCATTTTCTCCTCATGACTGACAGGAAGCTTCTTTCTCTTCCAGTGCTCTATTACCAATGCCCTAAATAGTACCTTGAATGTGGAAGGTACTCGATAAATGCTGATGGCACGAATATTCTATTTGAACATTCTCATTTCAATGGTGATTAGGTGGCATTACTGGGAGGTACAGTGACAATCCCAAGGCCACGCCTGACTGGTGGCAGCCAACAAGTTAACCAAAGATGTGGCTTTTTCTTGGTCTGGATTCTTCTTAAAGTTGAGTCTGAGTGATGTTATACATTTTTTTCTAGAAGTGGTTTGTTTTTCCATTGCTGTGAATAAACATTCTGACCAAAAGCAAGTTATGGGAGAAAAGAGTCTATTTGGCTTACATGTCTGGATCATAGTCTGTCACTGAGGGAAATCAGGGCGGGAGCTCGAGCAGAGACTTGAGCAGAAACCATGGAGGAAGGCTGCTTACTGGCTCACTTACAGACTCATAGCTTTTTAATGCATATTTTTATTGAATTTTTATCCATTTCATATAATAGATCTTAATCAAATTTAGACCCCTCCCTTATCTGCAGTCCCCCATAGTCCCCCCCACCAGATTTCATACATTCTGTCATATATGTTAAGGCCTATTCAGTCAAGCATTTGTACCCAGTCCCTTGGTTCAAGTTCATCCACTGGAGGCTAGTCAGCCTATCTGGAGTCACTCCCCTAAATATCGACTCACCCTCACCCAGCAGTGATCAGTTGACAATAGTTCTTCAATAAAGGTTGGGACCTGCTTCCCATTTTCCCAGTTCTATGCTTGGTTTTTGTGTTATTGAGCTAGCATGAGTCTTGTCCATACTGCTGCCATTAATACTTCCCAGGACCTTTTGCCTAAAGAAGGTGCTGCCTAGCATGGGCTGGACCTTTTACATCAATTAAGAATCGTGACATCACCTCAAAGACCAATCTAATCTAGGAAATCCTCAATCGAGGCCCCTCTTCTTCCCAGACAACTTTAGATTGTATCAAGCTGACCCCGGAATGAATCAGGACGTGACTCCATAGATTAAAAGGAGGAAAATGGGGTAGAACGAGCCAACTAGGCATTTCGGCATTGGCATCTGCTTCGGATGACTGCCCTCCATCTCTCCAGGGTCCTTGAGGAGCCTTAAGGGTTCATCTCAGAGCTCTTCCTCTGAGGGACGAAGGAGGTAAGAGTCACCCATCACCTCCATTGATCCAAGGTGGTTTCATGCAATGTGTATTCCGAACTCCATGTCTGTGTAGTTCCCAGAAATGAAGTGAAGTCCAGATGCCCCTGTGCAACTGTTGGGTCCAAAAAATTGCACAGAAAAACTCTCAAGCCCAGGATTCAATCTTTGATACAAAATTTATTTCATTTGCTGGTGCACCAGAACCCAATTAAGAAAACTGATAGATCAGGGGGGCCAATTTTTGATGCATCAGGGATGCAACCCACTCCACACAGGTGTGAGTCTGACCTTGACTGTCTGTTCCAGAAAGCTTTTAAGGACAAAACCCACAAAACCCACAAACCAGGGGGAGCATTGGCAATTGTTAGTGAAATACAGTTTCTCGGAGACTATAGAAAGACAATGCAAGCAGTGGTGACCTTTAAGCTGATTGGTTGTGTTTAGCAGCGTGAAGCCCCTTGGAGAGAAATGGGCTCCTTAGGGGGTGGGAAGCACTCCTTCAGGACTGGGAAAGTCCATCCTGACCTCAGGTAGCTGTGGGAACCGGGAGTCAGAGGCAAGGTAGCAGAAAATGTGCTCTTGTGATTATGGTCAGAACAGGAGGGGGAGTCACGAGAGCAGCTGTGCTCAAGGTGGAAGGGAGTAACCATGGCAACCAGGCCTGCTTCAACTAGAGACTTGCTCCTGCCTGGTTAACTCTTTCCTTTTGATTAACTCTTTCCGACCTGCCCCTAACATTCTCCCCTTGAGTTAGGATCCTGACTCAAATCGTGGACTCATCTTTATAAAGTTAACTAAGGCATGGCATCTGTGGGTACCTAGTGGGGCAGTCAGCAAGCAAGATGGATACTAAGGTACATTTCTTTAAAGGCTCTGGGTGGGACCTCAGGTAAGGGGAAGAGGTCATAGATTAACAGCCCCTGGAGGAAGTGGACACCTGTGTGTCCCTTGGAATTCTGGAAAACTCAGTCCTAACCTTCTAGCCTTTTGATTATGAAAAGGGAATGAGGTGTTGTTCTCTCTTCTGTATCTGCTTTAGAGCTGAGGGGGAACAAAGTCTCCGGGGGACAGGTGTCAGGCTGGAGGGTTAGAATCTGGTCTCCATCCTGGCTGCTCTGGGTGCCTGGTGGTTTTGGTCCAGATCAATAGTGGCCACTAGTCAGTGGACAGTTTCTCTGCAACTGAAAAGACAAGTGTACCAGGGCACAGACTTCACAGTACCAACAGGGGGCCTGGTGGTTGCATAGGCAATTGGAGGGTCCCTGTCTATAGAGTCTCTAGAGGAAGAGAGGCCCTGTACTCTATTCTGAGGAATTGGAAAAAAGTAGAAAAGTAGTTTTAGTATACATGGCTCCAGAATGAGAGCCAGCTTAATCATGACCTATTTTTTAGTTATTTTCTAGCATGGCACGGTAGATCTTTCACCTATCGCTCTGGTAATAAGGTGTACATTATTTTATTATGTTTTTGACTATAGTTTCCTGTTGGGGTGTTTAAAACCATACAGTTAGCTCAGATAAATTAAATTAGTTGTGGTGTTAAGGTCAGTTGAGGTTCTGGTCCTTAGGGGTCACTCAGGCCTTGTGCCTGACTCTTTTTACCAGTTCCATCTACTGTGAGGACAAAGTCAGGTCTTCCTTGACTGGAGCATCCCTTTGAAGTGTGAGGAGCTTCTCTTCTATACTGACTTTCCTCCTTTGACTGGACACTGGCCAGAAGAAGTGCCCTTAAGTGAATCTCCAAGATCTCCCTGGGTCTGGATGACTGGTGACTCACTGCCATAGGACATGCAGAGAAGTGTTCATACAGGATCCTAGGACTTAAGTTGACGTTAGAGGGTAAGGACCAAAAGATTGTCCTGTTAAATCCCTTTTGACTGAATCAGATTGGAGCTTTAAGTATGGTTGTTAAAACTCCAAAAGGGTCAGTTGAATGCTTTCCTATATAACACATAAATTAAGCTTGAACATTGACCTAACCATTCTTAATAAATTCTTAATTGCTGTGGCAAAACACTCTGACTAATAGTGAAAGCTCATGACAGGAGCCTGAAGGTAGTAACTGCAGAGAAGGCTAGGAAGGGATGCTGCTTCGGGTTGTGTTACTGGCTCATGTTCAGCCTATTGTACACAATGTAGAAATATCTGGCCAAGGATGGCATTGCCCACAATGGGCTCAGGCCAGTCCAATGAGGGCAATTATTGAGGTTTCTTAGCCCAGGTGTGTCAAATTGACATTAAACCTATCCAGTAAAGCATACAATTTGTTCTTTAACATAGTCCAGGAAACAAACCCAAGATAATATGCTAAAAACAATACCTTCCAGGACTATTCAATTTTTTTTTTGAGACAGGGTCTCTCTGTAGCCCCAGCTGTCCTGGAACTCACTATGCAGACCAGAATGGCCTTGAATTCAAAAAGATCCACCTGCCTCTGCCTCCTGAGTGCTGGGATTAAAGTGAAACCTAATTTTTTCTTAAAAATATTAAAAATAACATGTGCCAATTATAATAGATATATAGAACATTTTTAGTATATATGGGTAACTCAATATTTATATATGTCCTTTTTTACTTGAGGCTGCAACAAGGTGTGTTGCACCACAAGGGGATGAACTTGGAATTTTGGTTGTAAATTAATTTTCATAGAATGTCCACATGTTGCACAGTACTGAGAATCTCCAGTTGTGGAACACAATTTCTTATACATGCTATAATCACATTATAGAATTTTGAAAGTGAACAGTACTTCATACACACACTCATACACAAGGTTTAAAAACTCAATTTTTGTGATGGCAGTTTATAAAGGTTGTACTGAACAGAGGCACAGACATACATTGTTATCATATACAGACATACACACATTAGGTTTGTGAGCCATTTCTGTGCTCAAATTAAGAAACATGTTTTAAGAAAAATGATGAGATAATTACAGTGAAGACTTCTGTGTGAACTGTTATTGCATTAGGTTTATTAGCTCAAATCAGAAACTCAGCAGGAAAAGAAAAATTGTAATCTCCGGGCATCTGCTGCATCTGCCAAACACTTTCCATGCTGCTTAACATTTATTTGGCTTACTACAAACTTTCTAGCCTGTAAAATAGGTAACATTCAACATAGGATAACACTGAGTGAATTTTTTAATGTTTAAAATGGATTTGAATCTATAACTCAAACTTAATTTAATTGCTTCTAAGTAGACGCTCTTGCCACTCGATAAGGAAACTTGGCCTCAGTCAGACTAGAAAATGTTCTCTTATTTTCCTTGGCCGGGGTAGTCCAAGAGACTTCCAAAATTACACGGGCTATTGCCACAGCCCTTGATTGACTCCCACAGCCCTTGATTGCTGAAGACAGGACATATTTCAGAGCCTGGATCTTGAGCAATGGAGCTGGATATGATCTGGAAGTCACCTCCCCTGAAGGCTAGCTCTCATAGCTTTGGAGAGCACTGTGCAAGCCACTAAGGGAGATCATCAATCAATGGTTCAACTTCAACCTCAGGACCAAAACCTCATGTCAATGACCAGTACAGCATACGACATCGATGCAATAGTTGCACTTTTTATCTTGTGGGAAATCAATGGCTATAATTGGACCTAAAGCCCACTCGGTAGGAGGAAACTCATGTGTGGTCTTGTAAACATAGCCAGATGCACACAACTGGAGAGGACATAGATCTTAGACAATTCCCCAAGGTTGACACATCCCTAGGCTGAGGTAACATTTACTAACTACAAAAGAAGTATCCTTATATTACAAATATCCCAGATACCACTCAAAAAAGAAGCTTCTTTTGCACCAGATGCAAATATTACAGAGTTCTATGACTAGATACACACAGGCATGGTCTGTGAATTGCTCATACCCAGGCAACACATCTACAATGCAACTTCTATATGTAAGCCCCAAGCATCATAGAACAAGGACCCAAGAAGGCATTGACTACCTTTTAACTCTTATAAAAAAGCTCCTCCTTGCCAGGTGTGGTGGTGCACACCTTTGATTCCAGCACTTGGGAGGCAGAGGCAGGTAGATCTCTGTGAGTTCAAGGCCAGCCTGGTCTACATAGCAAGTTTCAGGCCAGCTGGAACTAAAGGGAGACACTGTCTCAAAAAGATACACACACACACACACACACACACACACACACACACACCAAAAAACCTCCATGCAAATAGGAGACCACGAGCTCAAAAGGTCCTGAATGGCCAAACCTAGAAGTTTAGGAGTCTTTGGAGTGTGGTTCCATGGACAGGCTCCCTATATTGAGCTTCATCCACCCAGGGCTCAGGGAACACTGCATAAGAGGGGATGGAAAGATTGTAAGGGTCAGAGTGGTGATGCAAGACCAAACAGAAATGAATCCTATGGGCTCCCGGGACCCTGTTTATATGAACCTACAGCATTGGTATAAGCATGCCCAAGACCCATGCAAGCTGAGCTGAACAAAAACCCTGCACAGAACTGCAGAAATGGGTAGCAGAGTCCAATCTTGGCTGAAGAAATATTGTCAGGTGAGGAAGAACTGGCCTTCTTTAGAAAAGAGTCTCCAGCCGGGCGTGGTGGCGCATGCCTTTAATCCTAGCACTTGGGAGGCAGAGGCAGATGGATCTTTGTGAGTTCAAGGCCAGCCTGGTTTATAGAGTGAGTTCCAGGACAGCTGGGGCTACAGGGAGAACCTGTCTGGAAAAGACCAAAAAAAGAAAAGAGTTCTCCAGATAAGCTGACTAGAGCTCAGGGGATGAGCTGAGGAGTGAGCGGAGAGAGTAATTTGGTGCAATGGACCCTAGCCCAAGAGACAGAGGGTGTGAACTCCTCTGTATAATGGACCCTAGCCCAAGTGACAGAGGGTGTGAACTCCTCTGTATAATGGACCCTAGCCCAAGTGACAGAGGGTGTAAACTCCTCTGTATAATGGACCCTAGCCCAAATGACAGAGGGTGTGAACTCCTCTGTATAATGGACCCTAGCCCAAGTGACAGAGGGTGTGAACTCCTCTGTATAATGGACCCTAGCCCAAGTGACAGAGGGTGTGAACTCCTCTGTATAATGGACCCTAGCCCAAGTGACAGAGGGTGTGAACTCCTCTGTATAATGGACCCTAGCCCAAGTGACAGAGGGTGTGAACTCCTCTGTATAATGGACCCTAGCCCAAGTGACAGAGGGTGTGAACTCCTCTGTATAATGGACCCTAGCCCAAGTGACAGAGGGTGTGAACTCCTCTGTATAATGGACCCTAGCCCAAGTGACAGAGGGTGTGAACTCCTCTGTATAATGGACCCTAGCCCAAGTGACAGAGGGTGTGAACTCCTCTGTATAATGGACCCTAGCCCAAGTGACAGAGGGTGTGAACTCCTCTGTATAATGGACCCTAGCCCAAGTGACAGAGGGTGTGAACTCCTCTGTATAATGGACCCTAGCCCAAGTGACAGAGGGTGTGAACTCCTCTGTATAATGGACCCTAGCCCAAGTGACAGAGGGTGTGAACTCCTCTGTATAATGGACCCTAGCCCAAATGCCAGAGGGTGTGAACTCCTCTGTATAATGGACCCTAGCCCAAATGCCAGAGGGTGTGAACTCCTCTGTATAATGGACCCTAGCCCAAAGGACAGAGGGTGTGAACTCCTTTGTATAATGGATCCTAGGCCCAAATGACAGAAGGTGTGAACTCTGTATGAACTCTGGTGGGGGGGGGCTGTGGGAGGGTGCCAAGGGAGAAGCAGGTATAAAGGTGGTTAACACTGACTGAAAAACCTATGTATGAAAAACACAATATGCAGAATTGAAAGAAAAAAAAATAAAGCCAAATGATAGATACAGATAGTAAATTTGATAAGACTTTTTAAAAATTTTTATTTATTTTTTATGTGTATGAATGTTCTGTCTGCATGTATGTTTGTGCACCAGTGTCGTGCAATGCCACGGAGGTCACAAGAGGGCATCAGATTCCCCTGGAACTGGAGATAAAGACTGTTCTCAGCCGCCATGTGGGTGCTGGGAATCAAACCCGGGTCCTCTGCAAGAGCAGTTGGCACTCTTAACTGAGTTGGCACTCTTTAACTGCTAGGCCATCTCTCCAGCCCTGTTGATAGACTTTCTTTAATCTCCATGATCCTTTAGAGTCATTGGTCTTGAAAGCCCTCTTAGTTTCCCATTTTCCTGTTATAACTAAAGAAAACAATGGGCAGGGTCTCCCTATAGCCCCAGCTGTCCTGGAACTCACTCTGTAGACCAGGCTGGCCTTGACCTCACAGAGATCCGACTGCCTCTACCTCCCGAGTGCTGAGATTAAAGACGTGCACCACCACGTCCAGCAAGCCTTTCTTTTTAAAGACTTATTATCTGGGGCTTGAGAGATGGCTCAGTATTTAAGAGCACTGGCTGCTCAGGTAGAAGACCCAACTTCAAATCCCAGAACCCACACGGCAGCTAAACAACCATCTGTAACTCCAGTTCCAGAGGATCAGACACCCTCTTCTGGCCTCCACAGGCATTGCATGACATGGGTGCACTTACATACATGCAGGTATAACACCCATCCACATAAAGTAAATATATAATTTTAAGTCTTGTTATCTACATGTGGTACCTCTGCATGCTCTGGCTAATGGCTATTCAAACACCTGGTAGTTTCCTCCAGGAGCCCAGATCTTGGCAAGAGAGATAAATGGTCTTGATGTAGATGTGGGAGCTGTTGAATGGTAAAAGTATTAGTCTATGTTGCAGCTGACTAGGCTTTGTTTAGGAAGGACTGTTATTGAAGGTAAAATAAAACAAAGCCTTGAGTTAAATTCCTACTTCTCTCTGCTGACCATTATCACACATGAATATGTAAATAGAGAATGTCTGAATATTCACTTCCACTGCTTTAATAATCCATTAGAATTTTCCCCAGTGGCTCATGGTCCCTCCCAGACATGTTCTGTTCTGCTATTGTGACATGTGGCTACATTCGGGAGTGGTTCGGGGAGAAGCAAGCCAGCTTTGTTTCTCTATTCTCCCCACACAAGAGAAGCGACAGGAATGTGTCAAGATTTTACTTTTACCAAATAAGGAGGGAATGAATAAAAATGACATTGAAAAGATTTTTTGTTTCCTCATGTTATTGCGATGTATGTGTTTGCAGAGGAAATAAAAACACCAGGTTACATATGAACCTGGTGAACCTTATAAAAGGCAATAAAGCTGTAATGCTTTCCAACTTTCAGGATGTTTTATCAGTCTCTAAAAACAACACAAATCATAGAACGCTATTAATGTCCCTGGATTTATAGGATTACAAATACTGTATTTTTCAGTTGCAGATTGCTAGTCACATGTTGTGTGACAACAAAGTTCCTTTTCCTAAGAATATTAGAATAAGGCAGGGTAGGTTTGCTGAGAACTGCCCTGTTGTATATGTTCTTCCCCTGTGAACTCACAGCAAACATCTGTCCAGCCTGGATATGGCACCAGTGACCAGGGTAAAAAGTCCACCCGGGGGCTGGAGAGATGGCCCAGTAGTTAAGAGCGCCGACTGCTCTTGCAGAGGACCCAGGTGCAATTCCCAGCACCCACATGTGTGGAGTGTATATATGCATATTTTGGAATAATATAAAATCAAGTGGGAACAAACAGAGAAAAACCTATTCAAAGAACTGACCAAAACAGTAAATCTGTGCACCGAAAAGGTCATAAAAAAACTGAGAAAAAGATGCAAGACAGGACTTCTGTATGACAGGATCCAGGAGCTCTGATGGGGGGAGGGGGGCACGAGGGGGGGCATGGATGGGGGAATGAGTCTAAATTAGATTAAGAAATGTTGGGCTGGAGGGATGGCCTAGTGGTTAAGAGCGCCAACCGCTCTTGCAGAGGACCCGGGTTCGATCCCCAGCACCCACATGGCGGCTGAGAACCGTCTGTGACTCCAGTTCCAGGAGAACTCCAGTTCCAGGGGAATCTGAGACCCTCTTCTGACCTCCGCGGCATCGCACGACACGGGTGCGCAGACCTGCATGCAGAGAATACATTCATACACATAAAAATAAAAAAAATTAAAAAAAAAGAAATGTATTTGAAAGACCCCCAGAAACTGGAGTGACTCTCACTCAAATCTCGGGATAGAAGGACTCCCCAAAAATCAGCCAAGACCATTCTCGCTGCAATTACATGAGGTTTATTTGGGAGAAACCAGTGCACTGGGGTCGGACTCATAACCCATGCAGGGGCAGAGGAGACCGACCTCCAGGGACTGGAATAGGGAACTTTTATAAGCAGGGACCCCAAGGTATGGGGAAATGGAGGAAGGGTTTGTGTAATAGTAAAAAATCATCTCGGCACGTAGGCCAGTGACACACAGGCGTGCGTGACTCAGTTAAGCACAAGGTATGAGGAAGCAGGGAGGGAAACCTTATCTTGACCCACAGGCGGGCGTGACTCAGTTTAAGCACCACCGGGTATGAGGAAGCGGGGAGGGAAACCTTATTTCCTAAAGACAGATTTTGGGGGTGCATAAAACCTTGGGGCAGGGGTCCTTCATATTAAATGTGCTCAATAAAAATTTAAAAAATAAAAGAACTGTCTTTAAGGCGGGTGTGATGGCGCACGCCTTTAATCCTAGCACTTGAGAGGCAGAGGCTGGCGGATCCCTGTGAGTTCAAGGCCAGCCTGCTACAGAGTGAGTTCCAGGCCAGCTGGGGCTATACGGAGACCCTGTCTCAGAACAAAAAACAAAACAAAACAAAACAAAACAAAACAAAACGTCCAGCCAGGTGATGACCCAATGCATTTGGTGGCGTTGTTTAGTAAAGCATAGGTGAGGGTTACAGGGGCTTGAGTGACAAAGGCAGCTGCTCAGGGGATGGCCCTCCCAGCATGGATGACCATTTATAAATGCTGTGTGCCTGGAGATCCCCACCCAGCTTGCAGACAGCTCCACAGGAGAGTCCCCTCTTCTACCAATTGCTTATTGTTTGTATAACCTTGGGGACCTTGTGAAGACTGACTTGCTGAGATTCCTGTAACTTGTTAGTTTCATTAGCTTCTTAAGTCTTATGAACCTTCCTCCTCCCTTCAGAGAGAAATGTTTCATTGCTAAGGAAATAGCTAACTAACACGCTCCATTATCTGGTTACTCCAAGGCTGAGATTTAAACCCTCAGCATGGGTGTCAAGGGAGCACAGAAGAGGTCTCAGGCCTCACCTTGGACCTTCAGAATCACAACCTGCATTTAAATAAGATTTGCATGTAATTTATGTGCACATTAAACTTTATGGAGGCATTTTCTAGAATTATATTTTTAAAAACCAGACACTTGCATTTTTTACTCTTTCCAAGTTTGACATACTGGCTTCTTCCATTCACTTGCCACACCAGGGTCTTTGGTTAAGTTCAGGCCTGAGGTCACAGGGTGGCCCACCAATTCTAATCACTGTGCTGAAGGTAGATTGCCTTCAGCCAGTTCAGTGGTTCAGTCTTTTCCTCCCTGTGGGGGATGCTTCAGAATTGGGTTTTCTGTAGGAAGTGAGTAGATTCTTGGTTCTGGCACTGATTCTGCCACCAGGCATTCTGTGGCTTTACATGTGTCATCACATTAGTTCTCAGTGAACTTGCATGAAGAGGCATCACTTTTGTGGTTGGAATATGGCATGTCCTTCAGAGTGTCATGTACTCAAACTAGGTCCCTAGTTAGGTGGTATGGAGATAGTGGAACCTTTAAGAGGTGGGACCTAGTGGAAGATGATTAGGTCATGGGCTTCCACCCTCACAGATAGATTTATACTGTTTGTCTGGAGATGGTCAGGTCTTCTGTGACTCAATTAGTTCTTAAGAGAGTGGATTATTATCCAGCAGGGCGCTCCACACACTTCATCCCTTTCACATATGGCTGTTTCCCTTTTTGCTTCTGTGCCATTCTATGGTGTAGCCAGAGGGGCCTTTGATAGATAGGAATACTACACTGTTTGGACTTCCCAAGTACCAGAATCATGAGCCAAATAAAACCCTTTTATTTATACAGTATGGATCCTCAGGTGTTTTGTTATAATACCAGATAAACTAAGACAATCACCATACCCATTTCTTTTTTTTTTAATTTTATTTATTTATTTTCTATGTGTATGAATGTACTGTCTGAATGCAGGTTTGTGCACCCATGTCGTACAATGCTGTGGAGGTCAGAAGGGGGTCTTGGATTCCCCTGGAACTGGAGTTCTCCTGGAATTGGGAGTTACAGATGGTTCTCAAGCGCCATGTGGGTGCTGGGGATGGAACCCGGGTCCTCTGCAAGAGCAGTCGGCGCTCTTAACCGCTAGGCTATCTCTCCAGCCCACCATACCCATTTCTTGGAGAGGAGGTAACCACGAGACTTTATGGTTAGAAAGCTCTCTAGGTAGATTAAGATTCTTGGTATTTAGCATCCAAATTTGCGTTCCTGGGGTCATATTTAATGTAAGTTTTGTTAGGTATAGGAATTAAATCTCTCTCACTTCTCCTTGGTATGTGATTGGCCAGAGGTTTCTGTTGGTGTCTTCTTTGATCGCTCTCTACCTTACTGAGACAGTAAGGCACTTTCAGTAAGAAGTAAGAACTGAACCTAGAGATCAATAGTTTGTCTATGCTAGCTGGCCATTGAGCTTCAGGGATCTACCTATCTCTGCCTCCTCAGCTAGCATAGACATTTTTTTGTGCTGAGCCAGACATTTTATGTGACTGCTGCAGATCTGAACATAGGCTCTCGCTATGTTGTCCAGCACTTTACCAACTGAGCCATCTCCCCAAACCCAGAGATAGGAACACTTTAAAATCTCTTTTCATCTAGATCCTCTGGGGGGAGTAAAATGGAGACTTCACTCACAAAAAATCCAGACTGAAGCACTAAGGCAAATAATTTGTGTTTGTTGAGGCAGAATGGGAGGCAGGCATTGAGAGGTTTTGAACAAAAGAATCACTCCTATCCAAACTCGTGATGTATATAGAGAACATGTTTGGTAGTCAATAATTTCCTAGCGGTTATCTCACCCCTTGACATGTCTCCCTGTCAGCCTGGGGTTCTGAGAAGTTACTAATATCTGTAGTGGAAGGAACATCCAGCCACAGCCTTGCTTTGGTGCTGGGTTTTATAATGTCTTGCTTATAAGGGACACTTGTATTTAAAACAGAAACTCCAGAGAATTGATTACTAATAATGGTATTTCTAATGTTAGATCACTAGGGTGGAATCAATTTTGGTGAGGCCTGTGTCAGTGTCTCTCAAGTGACACAATGTTTAAACATAAGCAGATAAAACAAGAACTAGAGAAACTTCCCTTTGGAGTTCTATGACATAATAATAGGATTCAGAAAAAAAATTCTGTTTGAAATTTGTTTTTATTTTGTAACTGCAAACAAGTACCTTGAACTTCTTCCAGAGTAAAGAGAATAACTTTTAAGGCACTTTGATCTTTATAAGCTGTCTTTGTATCATATGAAGAGGTTTTTTTGTTGTTGTTTTTTTTTGTTTTGTTTTGTTTTGTTTTTTTGGTCTTTTTGACACAGGGTCTCCCCGCAGCTCCGGCTGTCCTGGAACTCACTCTGCAGACCAGGCTGGCCCCGAACTCACAGAGATCAGCGTGCCTCTGCCTCCCAAGTGCTAGGACCAAAGGCGTGAGCCACCACGCCCGGCATTTATTTATTTATGTATGTGTATGAATGTACTGTCTGCATGCAAGTCTGTGCACCCGTGTCGTGCAATGCCACGGAGGTCAGAAGAGGGTGTCGGATTCCCCTGGAACTGGAGTTCTCCTGGAATTGGAGTTTCAGACGGCTCTCGGCCACCATGTGGGTGCTGGGGATCGAACCCGGGTCCTCTGTAAGAGCGGTCAGTGCCCTTAACCTCTAGGCCATCTCTCCAGCCCCCATATGAAGAGGTTTAATGGTAGATAGATGCATGTATTTTTATTGCTTCTAGAAATTGACTTTAGCAACTCATGCAGGTCAGGAATTTGGGTTTAAAAAAAAATAGTGCTGGGTGTGGCAGCACACACCTTTAATCCCAGAACTTGGGAGGCAGATGTACGTGCATCTCTGTGAGAGCCAGGCCAGCTGGGGCTACAGGGAGACCCTTTGTCAAAAAATAAAAATAAATATAAAAAGCAGTTTGGGAAAGCCACAGTACCCTCCATTGGTAATTTACTAAGTACCTGCTGTGTGTCTAGCAGTGTGCTGAGTAATTTTCCATTTTCGAATCACGACCCTACTAGTAGGCTGCTCCTTTGTTACTACCCCATTTTATGTAAGGAAGTTCAAGGTTAGAGAAAGTAAGTGCTGGAGCTAGGACTCGAACCCACACTGCCTGCTGCCTGGCTGCAGCTGCTTTACCCTCCGGCCCTATTACCTCTTCAATCATAACCAGGCTGCCTCTACTCTCCTCAGGGAGCTTTTCCATGGAAGGAGAAGGCCTGCGAGTGGTGGAAAACAGGATTTTCCAAATATGGTAACGCATCTCCTTTTTTGCTTTCCAGGTTTTGGAGGTGCCCTTGGTTACCTTTTGGGTGCCATTGACTGGGCTCACTTGGAACTGGGAAGAATTCTGGGCACAGAATTCCAGGTCATGTTCTTCTTCTCTGCCTTAGTGCTCACCCTGTGTTTTATTATTCACCTGTGCAGTATCCCTGAAGCTCCACTTACAGATGCTGCAAAAGACAGTCCCCCACAGCGAGTCCCCCGGGACCCTCCATTGTCATCAGCTGGGGCTTATGAATATGGCACTATTGAGAAAGCTAAAAACGGTTGTGTAAATACAGAGCTGCCAATTCAGGGAGGAAAAAGCAAGAAAGCCGCTGAACAGGTAAAGATGCTAATTCTGTTTTTGTTTTTTTCCCTTTACTTTGGGGAAAATGTTGCTATTCTTCCCTTTTGAAAAATAAAAAGGTTTTCTTTGCTCGTTTGATGCGAAGAGTTTTATGAAGTCTAATTGAATTTTCTTAAAACCTCAATTTCTATTATCCCTTGGAATGAAAAGTTTGTACCTCAAAGAAAAGCACGTGCATTTTTTTCTTGACCTCTTTTCTCTTGTTCATTTCATTAAATCAAGGATAAAAGTTGAGATCACATGATCATATGAGGGCCCAAAGGCCCTCAGGCCAGAGGAAAACAGTCCCTTATATAAGGATTATAAACCGTAACTCTGTTCCTCTAATGGCAATGTCCTTGAGTTGAGAACTGGATTGAGCACACAGATTTTGCATATCATGACTTTGTCAGATACTCCTTTCCATCCATTTTAAGTGAATTGAGCAATGGATTCATTTCCTTGAATTTTAAAGAAAACTCAACTAAATGCTAGAGAAATGGGCCAAGGTTGAGAGGAAATGGTTAGAAAAGAAATTAAAATTATGTTGACAAATACTAACTGCTAACCCCATGAAGGGGCTGGACACCTCCTTCCCCATGAAGATATTTAATTATTTAAATAAAGTAAAATTAAGACAGGTTCATTAGTGACATTAGCCCCATCTTAAAGCTTGAAAGCCACTTGGAGCTTTAGCTACTGTTCAAGACGCTACAAACTTAGAACCTTTCCATTTGAACAATGATGATGCAACAACTTCCTCTTAAAGCTGACTATGTTCATGTCTGGAGGATACTGTATTAGTTACTTTTCTGTTGCTGTGAGAAGACACCCTGACCAAGTCAACTTATAGAAGCAAGCATTTACTTGGCTTGATTTTGGTTCCAGAGGGATAGTCCATAGTGGCAGGGAAGGCCTGGGGAAGGAGCTGGCCAGAGCAGAAAGGCCAGGCACAGGAAGCAGAGAGAAATTAGAAATCTGGCAAAGCTCGAGAATTCTCACAGCCCAGTGATATGCTTCCCTCAGCATGGCCACACCTCCTACAGGTCCCATGACCCTCCACAAACAGCATGAGGAACTGGGACCAAGAATGTAGATACTTGGAGTCTATGGGAGACTCATTCAAACTATCACAGATACTATGCGAAGGATTTACTCATTAGCATAGACAGAGAAGACTTATTTGTACCTGGCTGATCTGTATAACTTATTCAACAGATAACTACAGGCACCAGCTTTAGAATAGCATAAAGATTTAGAGCACATGTGTTCAAATTTCTTGCAGAGATTTTCTCCCAGGGGATACGCACACAGGTAAGATCCCATCCCGCCTCTGCCGCTATCCGGTTCCCTGGTTACCAGGAAAAACAAGGAGCAGACTTAGTTTGAGAAAGACTAAATGATAAAGGAAGAATACACTTCCGTGGTGCCATGGATGCCTAAAACTACGTTCATACTGGCTGCACTTACACCCAACTCTCTGGCAACATGGTGCTGGTGGCTTCCCCAGAGTTCTGTGCACTCATAAGCTTGCACGTCCTCGTTCTTGTGAGCATTGGGACTCTCGTGGTGGGCTTGGCTTTGCCCTTAGCCCCTCCCTCTAAGTAAACTAAACATTGTCTTTGTAGTTTGCAGCTTGTCTGATGATAAGTCCACTTCAAAAGGTGTATTTTATCCTACAACTACCTATTGTGTGTATGACCTTGGGCATTTACATTTCCATAAAATGAGAAAATTATTCTATCTACTTGCAGGAGTATTGTGTAGCTTACATGAGATAATTCAGACAAAGTCATTTAGGGTAGTTCCCATTGCCCCAGTAAGGCAGTAGCTTTAGTGTTGTTATTATGAAACTGCCAGGATGCAGAGTACTCTAGTGTAAACAGGGAATGCCATCTAGACTAATGACAAGAAACTCAGTGACTCTCAGCTCCTTAGGAGGTCAATTTCCCTTGTTGGCTTAGCCTGTTTCCAGAATAATTGTGATATTCAACTAAGATAAAGACACAGAGATGTTTTTTAAACTTTAAGTGCATAGGTATTATTTTTATAATCATTATTCCACAAACTGCTTTGGGTACTGAGTATGCGCAAGGCACTACTGTACATGGTATTTGGGGACCATGAAATGGACTAATGTCTAGTCCCTGTGCCTAGGAATTTATTGTCCAGTCTCTTATAAATGGGCATGAACAAATCATTTATACCATTACTACAAAAAATGAGAAATGCCTTAAAAGCAATGTATCATTGAGATTTTTCTAAAAAGTAGGTTCTGGGATGGAATTAAAATATACCAGGGAATTAATATACACTTCACTCAGTAAGCCAGCATGAAAGATAAAGAGATGTGGAAATAGATCAGAAAAGTCTCCCTGTCAACTTCCTTTACCTCCCTGGTTCCTCTCCATTTTCCTGGCTCCTGCAGCTACCTCAGGATACATACTCACATATGAAGACTTGATGCTAGAATCCACAAATGAGGGAGAACATATGTCGTTAGTTATTCTGAGTCTGTGTTACTTCACTTACCATAGCAATTTCTACTTCCATCCATTTACCTGCAAATTTCATGACTTAATTTTTCTTTACTGATGAGTAGAACTCCATTGTGTAAATGTATCGCATTTCCATTTTCTGTTCGTCAGTTGATGGACACTTAGATTGTGTCCATCTCTTAGCTACTGTGAAAAGGGCAGTGAGGGGAGCTGAGGAAGGGTACCACTGGGGCCGGGGTGCAAAGGTGATTAGGATCGATTGAGACTTTTCCATGTGAAATACACAAAAATTCAATTAAAAAGTTAAAAGATAAAAAAATTCTAAATTCATTTATGAGGCCATCATTACCTGATACCTAAGGCAGACAATAGCAGTAAAATAAATAAAAGAAAATCACAGACCAATATTCTTGATAAATATGGGTACAGAAATCCTTACCAAAATATCAGTGAACCAAAAGTTCAGCAATACCTTAAAAGGATTATTTACCAAGATCAAGTGAGATTTTTTCCCCCCCTGGAATGGAAGGAGGGTTTACTTTGCATGAGTAAATAAATATGGCACAGTAGAGCACATTAATATAGTGAAGAGGTAGCCCTATGTGATTATATCAATCAGCATGGAAATAGCATAAAGCAAAGTTCAGCATCCTTTGATTGAAAACTTAACAAATTTGTTAAGGATACCTGTCAGTTCATTCAACGTCATACTAGAGCAATCACTGAAGAAGAAGAAATAAAAAGCATCCAAGTGGACATGAAGAACTTAAGTTGACTCTTTTTGCAGTGGATAGGATCAAGTATTTATTTATTTTATTTTATTTTTTTATTATTTATTTTTTTATGTGTATGAATGTACTGTCTGCATGCAGGTTTGTGCACCCATGTTGTGCAATGCCACAGAGTTCAGAAGAGGGCATCTGATTCCCCTGGAACTGGAGTTAAAGACTGGAGTTCTCAGCCGCCTTGTGGGTGCTGGGGATCAAACCCGGGTCCTCTGCAAGAGCAGTCGGTGCTCTTAACTGCTAGGCCATCTCTCCAGCCCCAGGATCAAGTATTTATAAAACTATAAAGACTCAACCCAAGAATTGCTAGAATGGGTAAATGAATTAAGTAATATTAAGGATAGAACATGATATACAAAATCTGTACATTTATAACTAACTATCCAAAACTGAAATCAGTTTATAAAATCTACAAAATGCTTGGAAATAAATTTAATGAACATCTGTACTACTTGAAAAGCATAAAGTTCTTGTACAAATATATATATATATATATATATATATAAAACAATAAAAAAGACAGCTATAAAATAAAGAAAAGCATAAAGTAATGATGAAAGACCCTGAAGAGACAAATAAATGGGAATATTCTTGGACTTGAAGAATTAACATTATTAAATGTTAGCATTATCTAGAGCAATCTACAGATTCAGTGCAATTCCTATAAAATTTCAATGACTTTTTTCACAGAAATAGAAAACCATCCTTAAATCCATATAAAATCATTAAGATCTTAGATACTTAAAGCTTGAGCAAAAAGAACAATGCTAAAAGTATCAGGATGTTTTTCTACAAAGCTATATTAGTTAACATAGCTTGGCACTGGTATAAAAAGCAACACAATGGATTAGCATAGACCACCAAGACAATGATAGAGCTACTATATAATACCCACTACTGGCTATACATTATATAGCCAATGGATAGGAAGTCAGTATGTAAAAGAGATGCATGCATTCTCATGTTTACTCCAGCACAGTTCACAGTAGCCAAAGCATGGAATCAACCTGATATTGCTGAAAGTTCCAAGAGTCAAACACAATATTGACAGTAGAAAAACCTTGGCCCAGTGATTTATAAATAGTAGTTTTTATATCAGTCTGCTTTCTGTTTTAATATATCAAAATCCAGAATTAAAATTTAGGCAAATTTGTCATACTATGGCTAGAACATTTTTAAATGTTTTTGGATTTTAAAAAGTTACCGAATATTTTCAAATGAATTTTTATTATATTCAGGTGTCCCCTGCCTTGACCTCTTGACTCCCAATGCAGGAGCTTCACCTTTCGACCCGTGTACTAACTTGATTCCCTATCAGAGGACTTTCATCCTCCTTGCCTGGTCGCTGGCTTGTCTATTTTTTCCCTGTCTGATGGCAGGGGAGTTCCTTAGTAGAAGCAGCAGCCTCTGGAAGCTGACCCCAGTGTTCCATCCATTGCTGAGCAAAAGTGTTCATGTGAAATACCTCTTTCTCTGGAATTTAAATGAGAAAGAATCACAAGCATGTGCTACACTTATGCATGATTTATTCATTTAGTACCTATTCATTAGTACCGCCCAGCCAAGTGTGAAACTTCAGGAAACTAGCCATTAAGGTCCTTGCCCCATCCCAGAGTTGTCATTTAGCAAGGTGCAAGCACGTGTTACTTTACTTTATTAATAAATGCTTACTGTAAAAATAATTTTAGATTTAGCCGGGCGTGGTGGCGCACGCCTTTAATCCTAGCACTTGGAAGGCAGAGGCAGGCGGATCTTTGTGAGTTCAAGGCCAGCCTGGTCTACAGAGTGAGTTCCAGGACAGCTGGGGCTACAGGGAGACCCTGTCTCAAAAAGACCAAAAAAAAAAAAAAAATAATTTAGATTTACTAAAACATTGCAATGCCATTTCAGAGTTTTTCTCAGAGTTCCTGTCTGTCCTTCATGAGCTTCTCCTTAATGTGTACATCTGTATAACCATGCCCATTTATCAAAGCTAGATAATTAACCCTGGCACAATACTATTCAATACATAGAAGACTTATTTGAATTTCATGCTTTTCTACTAATGATTTTCTGTTACAGGATAGAATCTCAGATAATACACTGCATTTATCTCAGTGGTTTATAAAATTTGAAAAATGCCTTTTTTTCAATGGCATCTTACCAAAATATTTTTCCTGTTTCAGTCAGTAGGGAACGTTATGCTCATTCAGTTATGTGTATGAATGAAAGCAGTGCATCTCAGCTGCAATTACAAAAGTGTGTAAAATTTTCTGAAGGTTAAATTAAATTCTCCCTTATGTGTGTTTGCTCATTCACTTAGTATTTCTACAAAATTAATGCAAAAGTAAAGCTCAGTGTGTGTGCTTTGGCAAGATGCTTATTTAAGTAGGATCTGCTGAAAGGAGACATCACTACATAAGTATCGCAGTCTTGAATTCAGATACTACAGTGTTCCACCTTGCCTTTTGCCATGCTTCCTAACAAGACAACACACTGGGAAGGAATAAACCATTCATCTGATCCACTGGGCACTCCAACTTTAGGATGAGTGACGTGTTCTTAAAACATGAAAAAAAGGAAGAACAAAGAGAGGGTGGTGATTTGAATGAGAATGTCCCCCATAGGCTTCCAGTATTTGGACATTCTGTCTCCAGTTTGGTGGCGCTGCTTTGGGAGGTCTCAGAGGGTATGGCCATGTTGGAGAAAGCACGTCACTGGGGAGGGCTTAGAGAGTTTTTAAAGCCTTGCCAATCTCCCATCCTGCTTGCTCTACTACCTGTCCCTGTTTGAAGATGTGAACCTCTGCTTTCTCCTCTGCTCCTCCCTGACACCACACTTTCCCACCATGATGAACTCTAATTTCTCTGGATTCATAAGCTCAGATAGTCTTCCTTTTTTTTTTTTTTTTTTCTTGGTCTTTTCGAGATAGTCTTCCTTTTATAAGTTACCTTGGTCATGGGGTTTCTATCACAGCAACAGAAAAGTGATTAATAAGGAGGGTAAAGACCCTCACTTTAGCTGACTACACAGCGAGTAGAGAAAATAGGAACCTTTGGGGGTCCTGAGACCCTGGGCTCACCTGCCTTTCCTAATACTCAGCCACCTAAAGGAGAGCTATGCTTCCTCCACCAAGTCAGGTCTCTGAGACATTAAACTGGAGCCCCTTGAGCAATTCTGAGTCAACAGGGGGATTGCAGAATATTCATATAATGGAGCCCATAGATCACTATAAAATGTGTGTCTTTTTGAGGATTTCTGTAAAAATATGACATGTAAAATATATACATGTACTTAAAATAATTTTGAGAAAAAGCTATATGCTTGTGGGGAAAAAGTCAAAGGAAATATATATAGTATTTGTTCTAGATCATTACTAAGTGGCTTCAATTGTCTCTTTTTAAACTCTGCAGTATATTTAAATTTTCTACCGTGAGCATAAAACTAAATTAATGAAATAATGAAAATAAAGAAAATGTCATTATAGTCTAAGGAAAAAATAATAGGTTTTACTTAAAATGAGTAGATATTGTCATGCTAGACAGTATCCATTTAATTTTTAAAATTATTTAATAAATAAATAAGTTTATTTTCTGTGTAGGGGTGCAGCAAAGTGAGTGGACTACTGTGGGAGTTAGTTTTCTTCTTCTACCAGGAGGGTCTCAGGGGTTAAACTCTGGTCTTCTGGCTTTGTGGCAAGCACCTTTACATGCTGAGACATCTTGTTGGCTGACAGTGTGCCTTTTGGACCACCCTTTTAATAGATTCTGACTACTTCCCAGAGTAACTCAGCATATGGGAAAGACTTCTACCTAGAGGATGTTATAAGAATTGAATGACATTAATTGAGTGGAAGTCTTTTGAAAGGTAGAAAGCTCTCCACATTAATAAGACAAATGCATCACATACAGACCCACATCAAGAAGATCATCCATCATGACCAAGTTGGATTCATACCAGAGATTCAGAGTGGTTCAACATATGAAAATCAATAAATATCATCAAGCATGTAAATGGACTGAAAGACAAAAAACACACCATCATCTCAATTGATGTGGAAAAAGCCCTTGACAAAATCTAGCATCCCTTCATGCTTAAAGTCCTAGAGGGAATTGGGTTGGAGGGATCATTCCTCAATGTAATCAAAGCTATATACAGGAAACACACAGCCAATATCATCCTAAATGGGGAAATGACAGAAACATTCCCTTTAAAGGGAGGAACTCGGCAAGGCTGCCCCCTGTCACCACTCCTCTTCAATATAGTGCTTGAAATACTTGCTAGGGCAATAAGGCAAGAAAAGGAAATTAAAGGAGTACTAATTGGAAAAGAGGAAGTCAAGCTATCCCTTTTTGCTGATGATATGATTGTTTACTTAAGGGATGCTAAAACCTCCACCAGAAAACTCCTAGAAATGATTAAG
>VZQC01000544.1:1786869-1913100 GCA_009823505.1 Rhizomys pruinosus
TCAACATCACTAATAATTAAGGAAATGCAAATGAAAACCACTTTAAGATATCATCTTACTCCAATAAGACTGGCTAGGATCAAGAAAACAAGTGATACCAAGTGCTGGAGAGGTTGTGGGGAAAGAGGAACACTCATCCACTGCTGGTGGAAATGTAAATGTGTACAGCCACTATGGAAAGCAGTGTGGAGAACCCTTGGAAGACTTGGAATGAACTTGCCACCTGACCCAGCCATACCACTCCTGGGTATGTACCCACAAGACTCATCTTACCACAGAGATACGTGCACAGCCATGTTTATTGCAGCTCTCTTCACAATAACGAGGAGCTGGAACCAACCCAAGTGCCCCTCAACTGACGAGTGGATAGAGAAAATATGGTACATCTATACAATGGAGTTCTATGCAGCAGTAAAGAAAGATGACATCATGAGCTTTGCAGGTAAATGGCTGGAGCTAGAAGATATCATGCTGAGTGAAGTAACACAGTCCCAGAAAAACAAATGATGAATGGTATCACTCATCTGTGGATGTTAGCACCAAATACCTAATTGTATGGCAAACTGAGCAAGGTCAGTGTGATCTGAAAACAATTGTGCTCTTATATTGTGAATCCCTTAAAATATAATAAATAAATAAATAAATAAATAAATGAGACAAATGCATCAAAGATAGCTGGCTTTCAGTAGAGAGAGATTGATCAAAAGATACAAAATGTAATTTATGTTTGGTGGATCTACTACACAGTATGGTGACTACAGTTGGTGAATAGATGATTATATGCTAGAAAATTGCTGAGAGAATAGATTTGAAGGGTCCTTATCAAATAAGTGAAATTTGGGAGATAGTCCATCTGTTTGCTCACTATGTATGCATATTTCAAAACATTATGTATCACCTCATAAGTATGTATAATAATTGCCAAATAAAAATGCATTAAAGTATAGTAGTATGTGTCACATAAAAAAGGGTTTAGACTCCAAACAGTTTTGTTATTTGGTTTAAGAAACAAACTAAAAATAAAAAGCATAGTAAGTAACTTTAGACTCGAAGCTAAACCAGTGATCCCTCTCTTCAAAATGTACATCTTGGGCTATCTCCAGCTGGGCAGATGAAGTCTATACCACATCAGGGTTAGTTCTAAGGCCAAGTCCAAGGGTCATCATTTCTTCAAGCCATTGCTTTCCAGAATAAAAGTGGCTATGCAATTTGAGAACTACAATTGTTTTTGAATGGAAAGAAGCCTGAATTGTTTTAGGGATCATGGTGGTTTGAATGAAAATGTCCCTCACAGGCTCCAAGTATTTGAACATTTTGTCCCCAGTATGTGGGCTGTTTTGGGAGGTCTTAGAAAGTATGGTCTTGCCAAAGCAAGCACATCACTGGCTTGTTGTAGTAAAACACCGTGACCAAGGGAACTTATAAAAGAAAGAGTTTATTTGACCTTACAGTTCCAGAGGGATCTGAGTCCATCTTGGCTGGGAGGCAGAGTGGCAAGAAGTAGCTGGAGCATAAAGCGAGCATTCACTCTTCAAGCAGGCACAGGAAGCAGAAGGAGACTGGTGGAAAGGTGCCAAGGCTTAAGAACTTTCTATGCCCATCTCTTCCCCCACCCCTCCCAGCGACCTGCTTCCTTTATCAAGGCCACACCTTCTAAGATCTCCCAAAACAGCACTACCAGCTGGGGACAAAACATCCAAATACTTGGGGCAGATGGGGGACATTGTCATTCAGACTACATTCCCAAACCATATATGTCGCTGGAGGATTGTGGACATGTTTGGAACTTTGGACTGGAAAAGCCATTGGGTGTTTGGAGTTTAGTGAGCTGTTGCTGTGGAGGTTGGAACAGTTCTGCTGAAAGAGATGTAGATACTGGAGGCCTGGCTTTTGAAGATTCAAAAAGAAGTAAAGAGTATCATGGCTGTTTGTATGGTATGTTGAATTGAGAATCTGTGGTTTCTGGTCAGCTGAGGGTGAAGAATGAGCTTGTGATTAAGAAGAGACCAGCACCACTGAAGTGCAGCCTTTGCTTTACTGGGACAATTGATGCTGGTTAGCTGAGGCTGAAGAATCAGCTTTGAGTAACAAGAGACTAGCATTGTTGTGGGAAAATCTGCTGGGAAGAATTTCCTCAGGGTCAACACACAGAAACTGTGGTTCAGAGATGGCCCAAGCCTCCACCTCAAGTTGGGAGTAAGACTTGGTAATAATGTCTTTCTTCATGGTTTTGGTGTCAAGGGTGTAAAGGAGTCATGGTGAGAATCTGAGGCTTTGCACCATGAGAGGCCAGGAGAGCTAATTGAAAGTGCACCTTCAGTTTCACTAAAGACCCTAGCATTTTGGAGACACCAGGACCATGGGACGACCACCAAGGGCAGCAGCAGGTCTGGAGTGGAGCCGAACTGAGCAGACCCAGAGAAGTGAAGCTGCCCAAGCCCTTTGGAGCTGAGATCACGAATGAGTGGATCCCAGATGCGCAGCCCTGAGCTACTTGACTGGACTTTGGTTTTGCGTACATGTACCCAAATCTTTCCTTTTGAAAGAAGAGAGTACTTATTTTGGATTTTACAGGGGCCCACAGTTGAGACTTTTTTAAAAAATTTATTTTTTATGTGTTTGAATGTACTGTCAGCCTGTAGGTCTCTGCACCTGTGTCATGCAGTGCCGCGGAGGTCAGAAGAGGGTGTCAGATTCCCCTGGAACTGGAGTTAAAGATGGTTCTCAGCTGCCATGTGGGTGCTGGGGATCGAACCCGTGTCCTCTGCAAGAGCAGTCGGTGCTCTTAACCGCTAGGCCATCTCTCCAGCCCAACACAGTTGAGACTTTTAAAAGACATTTTGAAGTTTTAAAGTGTTTAAATTAAAAAAAAATTTTTTTAATTTTTGGTCTTTTTGAGACAGGGTCTTCCTAGAGCCCCAGCTGGCTGGAACTTGCTATGTTGAACTCACAGAGATGTGCCTGCCTCTGCCTTCCGAGTGCTGGGATTAAAGGCATGTACCACCATGGTTAGTTTAAAGTGTTTAAACTTTTAAAAGACTGTGGGACTTTTAAGGCTATGCTGTATTATGTTGTAATATTAAGATGAGATCTCATGGATAAGAAATGGAAAAGGCTACGGTTTAAAGTGTTGTGCTAATGTGCCAAGTTGACGGAAGTTAGTCAGTTGGGCTGGATAGCTTCTGTTGTCAACTTGATACACCTGGGTTGAGGGAACCTCAATTGAGGGATTATCTTCATTGGACTGGCCTCTGGCCAGGTCTGTGGGGCATTTTCTTGATTGTTGGGTGATATGGTAGGGCCCAGTCCACTGTGGGTGGAGCCACCTCTGCAAATCATCCTGTGTGCTGAGAATGGGCCAGGGGATGAAACCAGTAAGCAGTATAGAGCCATGGTCTGTGCTCCAGATTCCTGCCCTGAGTTCCTGCCTTGGCCTTGGCTTCCCTTGACAATGGCCTGTGCTTTCAGCTAAATAAACCCTTTTCTCCCCAAGTTGGTTTTGGTCAGTGTTTTAATCACAGCAGAAGGGTTCAAATGGGAACTCAAAACAAAACAAAACAAAACAAAACAAAACTAAAAACCCTTCCAGTTTCTTTCTCCATACCAAAAAAAGCTGTTCTTCTGAGCATTTGAATATTTTCCTTTTAAATATACTTTCATCTAGTTCTCTTCTCCCTGATAACTCTGACTCCTATTTATTTAAAAATCCCTCACCGCTTATTCTTCAGCTGCTGATGATGCAGAGTTTATGCAGAAAAATAACTCCCAGGGGCTTAGCGCCTTGAAGGGGCTTTTCCCAAGGGAACTGATGAGTCAGGGGCAAGATGCCAGCTGAATTTTCATTCTGAGTTAAAATAGCCAAAGAATTCTTGAATATTCCATATTTATTTATATTTATATTTATATTCACAGCTTTTACAGAAATACTAAGCACAATTCGAAGACTCACATTTATTTTGGGAAGAAAGGAGAAATTAGGTTAACAATGAAAGCAGTCTGAAAATTATGTGTAAGGCAGAAGCATGTGTTAATCTTTGGAGCAAGGCAGAATGCATATTTTCAGGACACATTTCCCAATTATGCAGTTTCGGAAAAGGGGAAGTAAAATGCTGAGAAAGCACTTAATGTGAAGCATGAAAACCAGGCTGCTATTCCCTGGGAAATATCTACCTTTCCTGTGAGGAAGAAGAATTCTACACATTTGTTTCAACCAGCACTTATTTTGACAAGTATCATATTCTACATTCAGAATACTGTCAAGTCTTCTTAATTGCAGGGGATACCTGTATTTTAAATACTTAGTAGAAGAAAATGAGTATAATCATTATCAGTGGGTTAAATATTGCAAGGCTGATGAAGTTAGCTGGGCCTCGTGGTACATGTCTGTAGTCCCAGCACTTGGAAGAGGCAGGAGGATCAGGCGTTCAAGGTCATTTTATCATCATAACATACCTACATAACAGATTTCAGGCTAGCCTGAGCTACATGAGACCCTGTCTAAAAACAAAAAGGATGACGAAGTTGAAAGTATCAACTATGTGATGAACCTAAAATGAGTAAATCTAAGTTCAACAAAGAAAAAAAATATGTAAATGTGTTATAAAACAATGTGTTATTATAGTTAAAATAGAGAATCTCAGGAGACTGATGAACACTCTAGCAAGGTCTCAACTTCATTATGCTAAGATTCAGAAATAAAAAGCTAACCAACACCCATCACCTACCTTTGCGATGTTTATGTTTTTGATGGCTTTTGTGCAGCTGACTGCTTAATATTCCAAGGGTTTTTTTTTTGTTCTTTTGTATGATAAGATGTTAAAGCCTGCTTCATTTTTTTTTTTTGTATTTCAAAACAGTTGTGTCAATCATTTCAAAATTCCAGTTCTCTCAAGCTTACTTAAACAGAAAAAACAGAAGCCTTTGGTGTTAACATAGAAATCTAAATTGAAGAATTTGACGGCATGCATTTCATCTTTTTGTTTTTTGTCTTTTTGAGACAGGGTCTCCCGTTAGTCCCAGCTGATCTGGAGCTCACTATATAGACCAGGCTGGCCTTGAACTCACAGAGATCTGCCTGCCTCGGCCTCCAGAATGCGAGTGCTGGGATTAAAGCATGTGCCACCACGCCCGGCACATTTCATCTTTTATATATGTGTGTTAATACTGTTCACAATTTACCTCAACACAAGGCTCATTTACACATGTCCACCATCATTAGCAACATCCAGAGAAGTGACCTGAGAGCAGGCATCTAGCCAAGAACAAGAGCTAACTGGCTCTCTCTATTAGTTTTCTAATTTTCTACTGTTGCATAAGAAATTGCTATAAACTTAGCAGCTTACAACAGCATCCATTAATCATCTCACAGTTCTGAAGGTCAGAACTCCAGTTGGGCTCAAGTGGGCTCTCTGCTTAGGGTCTTACAAGGCTTCAGTCAAGACGTCAACAGTGCCCTGATTTCATCTAGAGGTTCAAATGGCGCAGAACTTGTTTTCAAGTTCATTCAGGTCACTGGCAGAATTCACTTCCTTGTGTAAGAGTAAGAAGAGTAAGGCTCCTGTCTTCTTGCTGATTAATGTCCAGGAGTAGCTCTAAGCTCTTAGGGGCCACGTTCACTTTCAATGTAGATGTCCCCATGCTTTTAAATCTCTGTGAATCCTGCTTTTGCTCCCCAGCAAAATTCCGTTTTCCAAGGGACACATGTGACACAACCAGCGTCATGCAGGCAGCCTTTCTGCTGGCTAGCTATAGGACTACTAGCTATACACTTAATTATTTGCCAGATATCTTTTTCATGTAACAAAACATAATCAAGGAACAGAGATCATGAAGTCCATCTTGGATTGGCCTGCCATGCTTTAAGAATTATAATTATCTGAGCGATGACTTATACCTGTGAGCTTTGTTGTCGTACAGTAGTGCCATTCAAAGGCAGAGTGCTAGCTATCTCTTACATCTTGGTCTGAATCTAGCACTATTTACAATCTCAGATTATGGAGCTCCTTCTGGGCCTGAACTGACTAAGCAGTGCTTCTTTCTTAATAAGACATGTTCAATGAGTTTGCTTCACAGACATCTTCCTGTGATGTCATGTGATAGATAAGTGGCAGGGATGTTACATGGTTGTTGCTCTGGCTCCTGCTGCTGTCTGGGTATCTACACTGAAGATCATGCTTATGGTCCATGTTTTATTAGAGAGTTATGACCATGAAGTCTATCCTGAGGGCGCTAGTGACCATGCCGGCCCACTATCGCTGCCTTTGCATCAGCCACCTCATTGGATGGACTGCCTTCCTGTCCAACATGCTCTTCTTCACAGATTTCATGGGACAGGTAAAGTACTTATCTGTTCACATCATTGGCTCACCATATCCCTTAACCAGTGCCTATAGAGTTTCTTTTGGGTGGCCTATTGAATGGGTACAATTAAAGTACAGGAAACAATGCCTTCAAGGAGCTGGCTCATAGACATATAGAAGCAAGCACCTTCAACCTGTAAAACTAAGCACTGTGAGACCTGCCAGTACCTCATCTAATACAATGAATAGAAGAGAACAAAGATGATCTGTAGTGATCACAAAAGCCTTTGTAAAAGTATGATCTTGGCCTTAAAGGGAGAGGCAGAGTTTCATTTCCCAGCTTTCTCCATGGAGGAAGAGAACATTATAAGTGGGAATAAGAATGACATATGGTAGAGATGAGTCAGAAGCTTGTTGGTTTTATCAGAGACTGTGACAGGATTGCCCAAGTCAGATGGGGCCAGATGTTAGGTTGAGAGGGAGGGGCATTGAAACTAACCTGGAGAAGCATGGTTTATATTTGATGCACAGATAGTGCATCATGTAGGTCCTTGAAGGAGGCATGAGGGGTGAAGGGTGTGGTCTGTTGATGACTTAATGAACTCTGTGGCCTAGGAAGGGTCCTATCTCCCCAAGGGCGGAGAACCATGAGAAGAGCTCCCTAGCACACTGTGCTTACCTCAACCACCCCCAAACCTCTCTTTCAGATTGTATACCATGGGGATCCCTACAGTGCTCACAACTCCACAGAGTTTCTCATCTATGAAAGAGGAGTTGAAGTTGGATGTTGGGGCTTGTGTATTAACTCTTTGTTTTCTTCACTTTATTCTTGTAAGTATTCCTCTTTTAAGGGTGTCTTCAAAGGGCTAGCAGCATAACTTAGAGTTTATACTTGAAATTATACTTTCTTCTCTTTCACATATTCTTGATAATTTTATGGAAATTGGGAAAAACTCTTTATAAAGGCTCACATGAAGTATCCTTTTTCATAGTTACTGGACTTCTGATAAAAATTTCTTAGAGGCTGGGCATGGTGGTGCACACCTTTAATCCTAGCACTTGGGAGACAGAGGCAGGCGGATCTCTGTGAGTTCAAGGCCAGCCTGGTCTACAAAGTGAGTTCCAGGCCAGCTGGGGCTACAGGGAGACCCTGTCTCAAAAACACTAAAAAAAATTTTTTTTTAAATTTCTTAGAAAGTAAAAAGGAATTTAATGAACAAGACAGTGAAGTGTTGGGTGGATGAATGATAAAGGTCCAGTAGATCCATGTTTTATTGGAACAAGGGCACTCGTGATTTCATAGACATTTTATAGATTTCATAGTTGATTTATCAGACTTGTAGTGGCGCAACATAGTAGTAGGATGGTTAATATGGTGAATGACAGAAAGCATTCTATGAAATGATTTTAGCTTTGATCCAGTGTACTCTGTAACAGTGTCACTGTCCTAAGATTGAGAACAACTGGTCTTTCTTCTCAGGTATCAGCTTAACTCTTTTCTTGGCTAAATTGTAGCTGTCGAGGACACCTAACAAAGGGACTTCTGACACTAACTTAAAATCAGCACAAATTGTTATGTTATAACTCCAAGGCACCCACAAGCTCATCTTGTGATTGTTAATATATATGATGGTCTTCAGACTCTACATATGTTGAATCAAGTGAAACTGGCCTGTAGCATGCACGCAAGTCCTCTATTTGGAGTGAAATTTTTTGGCTATTAACAATAAAACAAACTCTTCTTGGTCTCTTTTTTACTTCAGAGTTATAAGGAGAAAGGCTCCCATCTCTTTGGGCAGGTTCAGGTGACAGCAGCGGCACAGCCCAGGTTAAGGAAGGAGAAGAGATGCAGAGAATCCCACTTACCATTCCCAGGACACACACTGTGGTGTGATTCTTGTGGGGTCAAAGGTAGACACTGGCCCTTCCTTTAACCATAGTGCAACAGTAAACCTTTTCAAAGATTTTCTCAAAATTAAGCAAAACTCTGGAGAAAAGAGTACCTGTTATGACATATGAATTCATGAGTGCACTGATCATAGAATTGCAAGTTTATTATTTTAAAATTTAAGGCAATCACAAAGTAGTGGCTTAAAGCTTATTTTCCTTTATCAAATGCTTTCTTCCTCTGAGAGTATTTAAACCAAGAACATTTCAGAAGAAAGATTTCAAACATTTAAAATAGAATCAGCCAGTGGCAGAGACCAGAAGTCCATCTGTTGTCCATTTCCGTTCCTTTGTGATTTCCAGAGGGTGTCTTCTCATTCTTCTGAAGACACATTTTCTTGTCTTTTTTTTTCAAAGACACATTTTCATATATATTGGTATTCTAGCTTTGTCCATTTGAACTTTCTTTTTCCCAGAGAACCTCAACTGGGTTATATCTAGTTAGTTTAATGTGAGTTTCTATATGAATTTCATGACATTTGAAAATTAAAACACATGTTATTTTCAGACCCTTTCTTGTTAAAAACCTGGTGTATGAAATAACTTGGTGTAGTCTTTTTTTTTTTTTTTTTTTTTTTTTTTTTTGTCCTTTGTTGAGACAGGGTCTCCCTGTAGCCCCAGCTGACCTGGAACTCACTCTGTAGACCAGGCTGGCTTTGAACTCACAAAGATCCACCTGCCTCTGCCTCCCGAGTGCTAGGACTAAAGGCATGCGCCACCAGGCCCGTCTGGTGTAGTCTTTTAAAATTTATCAATATATAATTCTATTAGACCCTTACAGTCCTGAATTAAAACCAAAATTTTATTTATAAAATAGCATTCAGTCCTGTTCAAGTCTTGAGGGGTCTCCATGCCACAATGACCTACCCTCATTGACCTCCTACATTGACATTTTTATCCATCTCATTCCAATGTACATTATCTATATCTATATCTTCTATCTATCTATCTATCTATCTATCTATCTATCTATCTATGATGGTGTTTTTGAGACAGGGTTTCCCTGTAGCCTAGCTGGCCTGAAACTAGCCCTGCAGACCAGGCTGGCCTTGAACTCACAGAGATCTACCTCTGTGATCTGCCTCTGCCTCCTGAGTGCTGGACTTAAAGGCATGTGCCACCACAACCAGCTTAAAGATGGTTCTTAGCCGCCATGTGGGTGCTAGGAATCGAACCCAAGTCCTCTGCAAGAGCAGTTGGTGCTCTTAACTGCTGAGCCATCTCTCCAGCCCCCAATATATTTTTAAATATTTATTTTTTATTTTTAAATTTTATGTGTATGAGTATCTTGCCTGCATGTAGTTAGGTGTATCCATGTCATGCAATGCCTGTGGAAGTCAGAAGAGGGCCTCAGATCTCCTGGAACTGGAGTTACAAATGGTCGTTAGCAGCCATATAGGTGTTGGGAATTGAACCTGGGTCCTCTGCAAGAACAGCCAGTGCTTTTAACCGCTGAGCCGTCTGTCCAGGCCTCATTCCAATACTTTTAGTTTATTTGGTCTAAATTGCTCCTACTTTCCCATATAGATAGAACTCCTAAGCATTCCTTTGGGCCACTTTAAATTCAGCTTTCTTTGTGACATCAGTCAAGTTATCCTCCTGCTTCATATCTCATCACATAGCATCAAGTGGGGACCCAGCATCTCCATCTCAACAGAGCTCTGTAGGGCCGCCCAGATGCTGGAATGGGGATGGTCATAGGGAGCTTTCTTTCAAGCTGCTAAACAGTCAGGAAGCACCCTTGCACCCGCTACTATAACAACTCTAGGTACTGAGGCATAGCCAGTCTTCCCGCCCTGAACTAGTATTCATGGCTGATCTAAGCTCAGCCATTTCCTCCTATCTCAAAACAGCCTTATAGAATATAGCTATCTACTGGACACTTATTTGATCAACTTGATTGTACATTCAAGCCCCTCCAGCTGGATGGTGGGAGCCTTGGGCTATGTGGTTTGGGCATAGCTGCTTGCAAATTGGTTTTACATGAAGGATGCTTGTACTCATAACTTATTACTTATTGTTAAAAAATGAAATAAAAGTATATATATAAATACACATACAATAAAAAAAAGAATATAGCTATCCGTAGGCATCATACCCTGCTGTGGCAAGGGAGGTTCCCCCTTAGATGTTTTGACTTACCATCACAAACAAAGCATTCTTCACCAGACTGTCAGTCTTTGTACTCTTGTTGCATTTGTGTCCAAACACCTCTTTAACTCTCTGCTCTTTGGATTGCCTACCCACTGGATAAGAGCTGTATACTAATGACATCTTTTAAGTTCTGAGACACCTTGAATTAAATTTTCTGCATAACTATAAATCATTAAACAGACTTGTCAAGACTGATTATGAAACTGACCTAGCTTTGTACTACTTCCATTTTCAAGTCTTTTTTTTTTTTTTTTTTTTGGTCTTTTAGAGGCAGGGTCTCCCTGTAGCCCCAGCTTGTAGCCCCAACTGTCCTGGAACTCGCTATGTAGACCAGGCTGGCCTTGAACTCACAGAGATCCACCTGCCTCTGCTTTCCCAGTGCTGGGATTAAAGGCATGTACCACCACACCTGGCCATTTTCCAGTCTTAACAAGAGCACTCTAGGTGTGGGATGCATTCGTAAGGGAAGCAGTTGTTGTATGGTTGTCATTTCTAAAGCTTGTTGTCCATGGAATGACCCCAGACAGGATATTGTTTCATGACTCATTCAAATGTAATACAGACTCTTTCTTGTCTATGAAGTGTAAGTCCAATAATTCAGGTGGCTATGGAGCATTTTGTTCTTAATAGGCACATTTCAAGTATCTATGGTTTGTGTTTTGGTCTACATGATCCAGTAGGTTGAGTTACAAGAGGGCTAACTCTGTCTTTACACTTTTATAAGTAAACTATGTTTATCTGCTAAAAGGGAAACCAAGCTCAAAGTCAACTGTCTTCAATCCACCCCATACTTGCTAAAATAGCAATGGCCACACTAATTGGAGATCTTTTATGTGTTCATTACTAGTTTGGGGAATTTTTAGTATATTTTGCCTCATTTGATCCTGACTGAGAAACTCCATTACAAACAATTTTATCTTATTCCCATTTTTCAGGTGAGAAAGCTGAGATGATGAGAAGTTTAAGAAAACTTGTCTCCATGAAGGAGCCAGCCAGGCTGTGGGGATTCCTTCACACCCCGGGTGGGGTTGACAAGTCAGGGAGGGTGTCTGCAGAGAGCTGCACACAGCTTTCTTACATACATGGAGTACATTTGGGTGGGGGCTAAGAACTTATGCATGACTTAGACCATTCTGTTACATCAAATTGTTTCAATTCTCCCAACCTTACTGGGGGACAGGGTCAGGAAAAACATGTATTGTTTTTTAAGTCCTGTTGGGTCAGACCTCTCTGGTCAAATGAACATCATTGTTCTTCTATGCCTTGCAACCCCAGGGTCCCATAGCCAAAGTGTGCTTTTTGTACCCCTTCCTTCTTCATTCTTTTGCTGTTTATCTGACTGCTACCAATGCCTGGCTCTCCTCTATGGACAATAGAATCAGCAAGGCAATTTTAAGCTGTCTTTTTTTATGCAAAGGATTTCAAACTGATTCCCAAAGCCAGCTGTTTCCAACCCACAGATAAGGAAGATCTTTTTGTTCCTGACTCAATATCAAAGGAAGTTGCTAAAAAGGAGTGAATCTTCAAAAGAAAGGATTATCTGAAATGATTAAATACTGTGAGGCAATGCCATGTGTAATCTTGCCCTTTCTTCTCTCTACAGACTTTCAGAAAGCTTTGGTATCCTACATTGGATTAAAGGGTCTTTACTTCATGGGGTATTTGCTGTTTGGCCTGGGGACAGGATTCATAGGACTCTTTCCAAATGTCTACTCCACCCTGGTCCTGTGTGCCTTGTTTGGTGTAATGTCCAGCACCTTGTACACTGTGCCTTTTAATCTCATTGCCGAGTATCACCGAGAGGAGGAGAAGGTGTGTTCTCACAGAACCTGTGCCTTGGTAACAAAGGGGCTTTACCTGAAGAGTAAGCAGTGGGAGGGGTGTGTGGGTGGGGGTGGGGGTTCATTAGCAGAGTGTGAATCAGGGCACTGCTGAAACAGCAGTGCTAAGGAAACTACCTAATCAATTGGCACCACCCAGACAAGACTCCCAGCCTGGCCTGGCCCTCCCCTCTTCCAGGCCAGCCCAGCCCTCCCCTCTTCCTTTCTCAGAACCCTAATCCACCTGCTGAGCTTTAGGGCAAGCATGGTGCCACTCTTACTAATCTTATTAAGAAAAGTGAGAAACCAGCTACATACTCCTCTGCATAGTTTGGGACTCTGGGTCCCTCACTCTGGATATTTGGAAGTCCTGTAGGTGAACTGGAGAGAACTGCGAGTAGTTGCAGAAGACTTGGAATCCCCTTTCCTTGTCACAGAGAAAGAAGAAGGGAGGCCCAAGTCTTCTAAAGCACACAGTGACATTTCTCAGAGTTATGAGTTGGAACTATGCATTGATCCTCACCATGCTTCCTGGAAATGTGCTACTCTCTATGGCTTGGAATTCAGACTGCAGAGCAGGTTCTTAAGCAGTCTTCATGAGAGGGCCAAGTTGGACACTTTTCTTCTAGAATGATCACAGTCTCTCTATGCTAACAGACTTATGATCCTTAATTTGGGTAATGTTGTAAAATCTAAAGTAGAAATTATGAGTTTAACAATCTCAGCAAAAACACTGAGCACCTGTCAGCGTGGCTATAATTCCAGCTTTCTTTCACATCACTCGATCTTGTACTGCAGGGAGTGCTGTATCGGGAATAAGAGTTTTCAGACAAGCCATGTGGCTATCCTCATCCTGGGGTAAAGTGGCCACTGTTGTAGCAGTGCATTGTGGAAGGCAGGGGCACTGCTAGGAAAGAGTCCTCGGAGAACGCTCCCCCCTTAGAAAGAGTTCTAGGGTACTAAGGCAAGGAAAACTAGATTTGAATCTTGCCTCTCCCACTTAGAAGTGTGGACACTGGGAGTTAATTATCTAGTTGTTAAATAGCACTGGAAATAGGTTTTTTTTTTTTTAAATATTCCCATAGTTCAGTAACACAACACACAAAAGTGTGCACTGGGAACCAGCTTCTCCCATAATCTTACTATTCACACCTCCATCACCCCAGTCATGGGAACCAGCTTCTCCCATAATCTTACTATTCACACCTCCATCACCCCAGTCATGGTACGTTTCCACTCTTTCTAGTTTTTAACAAAAATTATATTTCTAGTATTTTAAAAGGAAAATCAAGAAAATATGAATCCATTGTCCTACTTTCCCTTTCTCTTTTAAAAAAATAATATGCGTTTTCTTGTACAGTGCTTATTTTACCTAACAGTAAATTAAACTATCCAAACACTCAACATTCTTTTTTTTTCTTTTTTTTTGTCTTTTTGAGACAGGGTCTCCCTATAGCCCCAGCTGGCCTGGAACTCACAGAGATCCATCTGCCTCTGCCTCCTGAGTGCTGGGCTTAAAAGGCATGTGCCACCACACCCAGCACTAAAAACGGTTCTTAGCTGCCATGTGGGTACTGGGGATCGAACCCAGGTCCTCTGCAAGAACAGTCGGTGCTCTTAACTGCTGAGCCATCTCTATAGCCCAACACTCAATATTCTTATCAGTCAACTGAGAATAGTAAAGGTTAACTATAAAGTTGGTGGGGAAGTAATTAAGAGAATATATATATATATATATATATATATATATCCCCTCCGCTTAGCAAGTGCCTACCAGAAACCTCACAAGGATTCAAAACAATGGTAGCTAGTGTGATTGTTATCATGGGGTAGAGGTAACAATGCCTGAATGCAGGGAGGTGGTAGGGGTGAAATAAGATACCAAGTCTAAACAGCCTCATAGGAGCGTGGGACATAAGAGACATCAAGTCAGAATATAAACCAGTTCAGACCAAATATTAGATATCAATCAAGTGTTAATACACTAACCAAATAAGCACATTTGAAGGGATTGAAATGCTTTATATCTTGCTTCTCATATGTTTCAAAGTAAATTTAATGACCTTTTGAAAATGTTTTAATTTTTAACACTAAGGAAAAAATATTTTTACTCATTTATCAAGTTTTCCACATTTCATTTATTGACTTCTAACAAAAAGAATTCTGCATCTATTCACCACATAATGCACATATGTGTTAAATGTGGAAGCTTCATTTCATGTAGGAAAGACTGCATCAGGCAGGAGGGGGGAGTTGCGAGGAGCCCCTCAATCGGCAGTTAGGAAACTGTTGCCTGCTGGTCAAAGATGGTCTGTTGTCCGGTTTTATACAATTTAGAGACAAGAATTCCTTTTGAGCTTTTAAAGAACTGAAAAACAGTTCAAAAGAAGGATGTTTTGTAACCAGTGAAAATTCATGAAATCAAATACTGATGCTCATAAAGTTACATTGGTATACACTCTGTTTAGACATGAAAGCTACCGTTGCATTGTAAGAGCAGAGTGAGATAATTACAACCAAGGTCTTAGGAAGCACTAAGGCATTTGTTGCTTAGCTGTTTACATTCGCTGACTCTTGGCCCCACGTGTCAGTTCATTTAGAACAACCAGCTGCTCTGGTGTTTGCTTTGCAGAGGCAGCAGGAGGCCCCAGGAGGCAGCGCCGGAGGCGGCGGTGGTCGAGGAAAAGGCGTGGACTGTGCTGCCCTCACCTGCATGGTGCAGCTGGCTCAGATCCTGGTCGGAGGTGGCCTTGGCTTCCTGGTCAACATTGCGGGCAGCGTCAACGTTGTGGTGATCTCGGCCTCTGCGGTGGCGCTGATCGGCTGCTGCTTCCTGGCTCTCTTTGTTAGATATGTGGATTAGAGTTATAAATTGACATTGATTCAAACCTCAGACAAGTGAAGCCCCTGGCGAGACATCCGTCCTTTCTGAGGCTCTGTAGCCTTGGAGACTGCATTCCCCAGGTTGGGATTGCAGCTGGCCATCTGTGGTGTTTCGCCCTCAGCCAGTCCCCTGCAGAGCAGTGCCCATTATTAGGCACGGTTTCTCTGGACTGTGTCTTTGTGCATACATGAGTAAGAGCAGTGGGGTGACCCCTCCCCCCACTGAACCTTCCTCACTGCCCCTCAGCACAAGGTGGGAGAGGCAAGGTCTGGTTTCCACAGGGTATTTGGGGACTTGATCATCTGAGAAATAGATCAGTTTTACTAACCATGATACCTGTGATATACTTTTTTAAAAAAGCATTTCTTATATAGTTGGGAAGTCACATATTTCAACAAATTCAGAAATACTCAAAATATTGCTGATGATTTCTTTTAATGTATTGGTTTCTTCATATTTAATTTGCTCATAATTAATTCCTATTAATTTATGACACTCTTAATAAGTCAGCTTTGAGTATCTCATACCTAAAGTTGTATCACTTTAAAAAAGTTCATTTCACTGATACAGTAAAAATATTTCTCTTGAGTCTGTACCCTCCTTCCACCCTCTGAGCCAACAGCAAAGCCTCCCAGGGAGCGGGCCCTGTGCCCTTCTTGTGATGGTCTCCCCCAGCTGAGCAGTGTTTCCTCAGTCAGACCCTTCAGTTGGCTCCCATAAGGGGAATTTTCAGCACCTTGAAGAAATCACATTGTTTAATAGGAACACCATGTACTGTGGAGCCTAGATGGTTTTGAACCTTTCTTTGGCACTCAGTGACAAACTACTTAACAGCCCCAAGCTACGCATGCTCATATAGGCATTTGGAGTACAATAAGTTCCATTCTCAGAGCATTTCGAAAAACTCTAACACCAGTAGAATGCTCTCCATTATCATGAAGGTTTTACCTTTGTTAATACAACCATCTTGACAGTGGACGATGTAGCTCATCTGAAGCCACACAAGTCACGAACAGCGGAGTTGGGCTCTGAATCCAGGGCTTTGGCTCTACTGCTCCTGTAGAGACCACGCATAGGGAGGGGAGGGAGGTGGCTGGCACTTGGTCAGTGCTCAATAAGTGCTATGATCACGGCTGGCAAGGCCGGCTCACCTGTCCCCTGTCCTTAGGTTTGCTGCAGTCTTTGTTAAGTATCACCTGTACAACTCCAAATGTGCCTAACCAGTACAGAAAGGATATTTTCTACATCTTTATAAGTTAAAATGTTAAATATTTCCTTCATTTTTTTTTTCATCTTAGAGTCTGATAATGTAATCATTGCTACCCTCCTAGCTGACCAAATTTTTTCATGCTAGAAAGAAATTTGTAGTAGGGTCTGGAGAGATGGCCTAGCGGTTATGAGGGTTAAGAGCACCGACTGCTTTTGTGGAGGACCCGGGTTCGATCCCCAGCACCCACATGGTGGCTGAGAACCATCTGTAACTCCAATTCCAGGAGAATTCCAGTTCCAGGGGAATCCCATGCCCTCTTCTGACCTCTGTGGCATTGCACGACTTGGGTGCACAAATCTACGTGCAGACAGTACATTCAAACACATTAAATAAATAAATAAATAAATATTTTTAAAAAAGAAATAAATTTGTAGAATAGGAAATAAGCTGCTTCTTGTAATGTGGATATTTAGGGGATGAGTGTTGCTTTTCTTAACCTGTTTATGGTAGAATGGATGTACATTACCAGCCCATTTGGAGTGGCAGCCTTAGAAAGAGATGCTTGGTTGTTCTCTGGTAGGCTTTTTTTTGTTGTTGTTGCTGTTTGTTTGCTGTTGTTTTTTTTCAATGAGAAACACAGAGTGGTTCAGTTACTTCAGGAGGGCCAGATGTCAAACCTCTATAAGCTCAGCCTCCTGATGCCCACGTGGCCTCACTTTTTTTCTTTTCTTTTTTTTTATTGATGTTTTGTGTATTTCAGACATCATTTTTCAATTCAGTTCAGGCATATTCCCCTTTCCCTTCCCCCCCACCCCACCCTCTGGTAGGCTTTGTGTCTTCTTTTATTCAATTGCTGGGAGTCTGAGGGGTGCAAGCTTATCCCTAACACTTTCAGAGCCCAGAGGAAGAGACCGAATAGAGACACAAGGCCCAGTCTCTCTTCCTCTCATTTTGTCTCAGTCCGGCATCACAACAGGCATTGGGCACACTGTAGTGTTAGCTTGTCCATGGCTACCTCCATCCCTCTACCCCTCATCACCCATTCCAATAGCCACCTTTAGCCTCCCATTATGACCAAAGGCAAAGAGAACCAATGGTGTATCTAGCTTCTGGGAGAGGAACTCAGAAAATACTGTGAAGGTTTGGCAATAGTATCAGGGCTGTTTGGATGGGGCGTTCCAGGGTCTCAGGTCTTGGCATGTACTCTAGCATCCTGAAGACATTTCCTTCCACACAGTGGAGCTGAGCAGAGTGTTCTAGTGATGAAGTCAGGCATGGGCCCTGACTACTCAGGTATGAGGGCAGCACTTCAGACTACCAGTGTCCGAGCACAGCCCAGACATGGATCACTTTGTCATTATGTGTCATCTCCTCCTGCCTCCTCTCTTGCCATCTCAAAGGGCCGCTGGGTCCTTCTGTTACTCAGACTCCGCCCTCCCACTTCTGCTTAGTCCTTCCTGCTGCAATTCTCTCACAGGCCTCCTTTTGTTTAAAGAGCTTGTTCTCTACTAAGACTGGGCAGAACGCCTGGAGCCCTCTTGTGGCTCTCTACACTTTTGTTGTGTGTGTATGTGTTATGCGCAGGAGGTAGAGGGCAGGGGCTTACCCTAGAGCAACTGCTGCTTTCTGCCAACTGTCTCCCTCATCACCTGCAGGATGCACAGATTTCTTGTTAGATGTTAGGTAGTCTGGGCTTCTTTCTGCATGTTATCCCATTCTTTCCAAATCTCCAGCTTTTCAGGATTGGGTCAGCTGTTTTCCCAGACCCAAGTGTGCCACTGTTTAGCATATTAACCTCCAAGCCTTGCTCTCGCCTTTCCCCCAACATGGGTACCATTCGTTTGGTCCTCAGTAGGTCTGCCTTTATTATGTTAGTATATTAACTCACAAATGAAGTCATGTAGCTTTCTTAGTTTTTACCCTTTCCACCATGACCCATCTTAGAGAACTGAGATTTTGAGAGACTAGAAGAAACACGATCAAGGAAATCACCTGCTCTTGAGACACTGCTGACAACAGCTTAAAGGACCTGCATCAGTTCCCAGCATCAAAGCAGCAGCCCTTGCCCACCCCTCTTTTTCCCCATACTTGTCTTTGCCTCTGAAAGGTTTGTATGGAATCTGAAGGACTCAGTGTAATTCTCCATAACTCTAAGGGCTTTTTTTGATATTTGAAAATGAATGGATAGGCTGGGAATATATCATATAGCTAAGGGCCATTCTACCTGGACCCCAAAGAAGTTAAGCATAGTCATCACTCATCAGCCACAGGGCATGACCTTTATTACAAGTGATCAAGCATCAGTGGATCAGTGTTTGAAAAGAAAAGACAAGACAAGAAGAAACAAATACCACTAACCATATCCAACGTATATTGCAACATTAACGTTTGCAGCATCTGATAGAGTACTGGGTTGAGGAAGGAAGGGAGGCATAGCAATCAATAAATCTCTCTCTTTCTCTCTGTTTATTGCTGTCACATACACACTCAAATGCAGTACGCGAATATTTTATTCATTGACCTCAACTAAATCAAGGGTTAAATGAGCTGTCCGCTTTAAAGCCCTTAACCACTGGAAACCCGAATATTAATCCTCTTTGGCAAATGGCATTATCTCTGGCAAACTTGTATCCTTAAACAAATAAAAGTGAGGGCATCTATGTTTATAATAGAAATCCTGGGAAACTAGGGGAAAGAGGGGCGTGGCCTCTGCTTTGCTTCCTGTGTCCACTGTGCACCTGTCTCCCTTCCCCCTTACATCCACCAGCATCATTTGTCAAAATTATACTCATATTCTACAGACCCTCCTCAAATGCTATTTTCACCCATAATCTGATCCCTCCACAGGATCAATCTTTTCTTCCTTGATTCCCATACCTCTTTCTTTTATTTTAGCATTACTGTGACATTCAACTCATTGTTCTCTCTATTAGTTTGCCTGGGTCCCTTGTTGTTTGTCCTTCTAAATGTGTCAGTCAGGTCTGAGTCTGGCTCTTAACTTTACACAACAGGTGCGCAAAAGTAATTGCTTGACTACTTCCTGGTAATTGTTTGGTCCTCTGAGTTCATAACCTTTGACCCTTCCTGTGGTGTTCTCTGAAGTCTCAGCTTTGGTTTGGACAAGGTGACTCTTTTAAGAGATTTGCATGAAGACCTGGTCTCTTCTCTTCCTGTAGTACCATAGCTATCCACAAAATATTTTACTGTCAGAATTGAAATGGCAGCAAATAACTTTAATCACTCAGGAGGTATCCAGTGTCATGTTGTACATGGATATTATATTCCTTATTTATTCTTATGTTGGCCTTTTTACTTATTTTGCATATTGGAGAAATAGGGGGCTTACATTTCAACCTGTGTTAGCCTGATTGCTCTGCAATACCAATATCAATAATCCCAAAGGACAAAGGAAGACTAAGTACTTTGAAATAGAAGCACTATTCTGTTTTCTCAGAGTTTCAGGATTTGCTTTGATTTTGTTCATTTGTAGAAAGATGAATGTCTGAAAAAAAAAAGAAAGACGAGTGTCTGTAAGTGTGTTGCAGTGATGATGTGTCTGGATCCCATGTTCTGGGCTTTAAGTTTCACACATCATGGTGCCATCCCAACAAAAATCACTAAACAATTCTATAGTTCAAGAGGCCATTTGGATATATGTAGCTTACTAATAGTACTTTATTGTGTTACAGTAACCACATGTGCTGGATAGCTTTAGTGTCAACTTGACACACCTGGGTTGAAAGGCCCTCAACTGGGGAATTGCCTCCTTTGGAGTGGCCTGTGGGCACATATGTGGAGTATTTTCTTAACTGTTGAGTAACGTGGGAGGACCAGCCCACTGTGGATGGTGCCACTCCTGGACAGGTTGTCCTGTATTGTATAAGAGAGTAGGGTGAGGGGGGCTGGAGAGATGGCCTAGTGGTTGAGGGCGCTGACTGCTCTTGCAGAGGACCTGGGTTCGATCCCCAGCACCCACATGGCGGCTGAGAGCCATCTTTAACTCCAGTTCCAGGGTAATCCGACACCCTCTTCTGACCTCCGCAGCATTGCATGACACGGGTGCACAAACCTACATGCAGACAGTACATTCATACACATACAAAAAAATAAATAAAATTTAAAAAAAAGAAAGGGTGAGCATGGGCCAGGGGAGCAAGCCAGTAAGCAGCTTTCCTCTATGGCTTGTGCTTCAGCTCCTGCCTCCAGGTTCCAGCCCCAAGTTTCTACCTTGGGCTCCCTAACTGATGAACTGTGACCTGGGAGATGTAAGCCAAATAAATAAATCCTTTCCTCCTCAAGTTGATTGGTCAGAGTGTTTTGTTATAGCAATAGAAAGCAAACTAGAACACCACATCACAGTGTGAAGTCTTACATTACCAGCCATTTAACGCCAGACTGAGTGCCAAAGAGAACAGTATCATCTCTATTGATTCTGGAAGACGTGTAGGTAGACTAATATTTGATCCCAGTTCTCAGAACAGTCTCAAGAAAGGATGTTGTGAAGATCTTGAAGAACAGAGCTGTCACGAGAACTGAGTCACTCTTCAGAGACTGCCTCATGTCAACCTGCATGCTCAATGAATGGAATAGAGAAACTGGAACTTGGTTAGGGTAGTCCCTACTCAGATTCTCACCCTCACCATCTCTGGTCAGTAATATGAGCAATAAATAACCTCACTCAAGAAATTCTTCTGATGTCCTCAGAACAGCCTCTCTAGTCTGCTTCCTTTTAGGAAAGATTTTGCTCGAATACCTTTGAAGATCAAACTCCAGCTTCCAGGATTTGGTCTTCAGGAAGCTCTGGCAGTATTCTGCACTTTCTCTTGGTCTTCCAAGCCTACCCTCAAACACCGCCATTGCTCTGCTTTCTAGACTAGCTTCTCGTCTCAGTCAATCCATTCACAAAGACTGGGAGGCTGGAGCTGCTAACCACACCCTTCCCGTTCCCAGGAAAGCTTCTCAAGCAGAGCTCAGCTGAGCCCCTGCAGTCGCTACCTTCTCATCATGTCAGCACAGCAAGTCCTCCGTTTCAGTTTCAGGGCTGCACATTATAAAGGTTCCTCTCTTCAGCCCCCTCTAGTCACACCTCTCTCTCCTGTGCCTGAGGCTAGTCCCAGACATTGGAGTGACATCTGAGCTAAAAGTAGGGCAGTGCCTGTGCAAGGCTAACCCTGTCCAGGATAATAAAGGATTCCAGGACTCTGCTTCTTTTCTTTTCCAAACTCCTAAGGCAACCGCACAGCAGGTTAGACCTCCTGCTTGGGGCAGTCTCCCAGTCCAAAGTGCAAAATAAAGATTTCATGGGCGACTTTCCTAGCTGGATGCTTCTTGAGACCCCCCATAAAGTGCTCCATAAAAATCACCAGACAAGTGATCAGTTGTCTGTGTGCCATTTGGTTGAGCCCAACTTCCACCCAATCCAATTTCTCTATTCCCTGGTGCGCTTTCCAACTTCAGGGCATCCCACACGTGCGGTGGAGAAGAGAATGGGGAGTGGGAAGCGCTAACTGTGGCTGGCTAGTGTGTGTGTGTGTGTGTGTGTGTGTGTGTGTGTGTGTGTGTGTGTGTAACGTTCCTTTGGCAGCCTTGTCCCTTCACCTGACTTCACAGCTCCGCTTCTCCAGAGACAGTGCTCCAGCCTTTTCACAGATTGCTGTTCCAAGCTCCGGCGCGTTTTTCCTACCTACTTCTCATTTATGGTTCTCCAGCCTCCAAGCTGCTTTCTTCTCTCCTTTTCCTGAAAGGCCGCCCCGTTTTGCCGCAAGCCTTGAAGGGACTCAGTAGGCTGAACTGCTAGGCAGCAGGTCATAGCGGCCCCCACTGTACACCACCACGCCCGGTGGGTAGTAGAGCAGGTCAGGCTCGGCCGTGGCGTGGAGCGGCCGCAGGGCCTGCAGCCCGTGATCCTCCGGCTCTGGCTTGGTGGTGGCAGTGAAGGGTCGCGTGCTGGTGAGGGAAGGCGAGGCTATCCGCCACAGCAGGTTCTTGAGAGCCTTCCGGAACTCGCGGCGCACTAGGCAGTAGAGGATCGGGTTGAGGCAGCTGTTGGAGTGCGCTAGGCACACGCTGACTGGAAACGCGTATACCTGGCACAAAAAGTACTCCTGGCTGAAGGGCACAGCGTTGAACTTGATGAGGATGCTCCAGGCGGTGAGCGCCTGGTTGGGGAGCCAACACACGAAGAAGGAGAGGACCACGATGGTCACTGACTTGGTGACCTTGGAGCGTCTCCGCGCGCTGGCTGCACTCAGGCCTCCCCCAGCCGCTGCTGTCGTCCCTCCTTCTGTCCCCACCATGCGGCGGTCAGAGATGAAGCGCACCAGCAACAGGTAGCACAGACTGATGATAACCAGCGGCAGCAGGAAGCCCAGCAGCACCTTCTGCAAGTGGTACAAGCCCAGCCAGAACTGCCTGTCCCAGCCCAAGAGCTTGTCTGGGAAGCGCAGGAGGCACAGCTCCTCGCCCAGCACCCTGATGGTGGTGGAGAAAACGGCGTTGGGCAAGGAGGCCAGCGCGGCCGAAGTCCAGATCAGCAGACACAGCGTTTTGGCTGAGAAGCAGCAGCCTTCCGTGAAACTCTGGCCGCAGCAGTCGCCGCGGCCGTGCCCTCTGGTCCGGTGACTCTTGAGAGCCGAGGCCACCGAGTGGTAGCGCGCCACACTCATAGCAGTGAGGAAGAAGACGCTGGCGTACATGTTCATGGACGTCACGACGGACACTATCTTACACATGGCTTTGCCGAAGGGCCACTTGAAGTCCAGCGCATTTTCCACCGCCCAGAAAGGCAGAGTGAGCACGAACTGAAAGTCGGTCAGCGCCAGGTTAGTGACGAAGAGGTTGATGGAGGATTTGCGCCAGCCCTGCTTGCTCTTCATCAGGTACAGCACTAGCAGGTTGCCCGCCAGCCCCAGCGCGCAGACCACCCAGTACACCGCGCTGATGAGGATGCGCACCCGGGCCTCGCTGTCCGCGCTCTCCGCCCCGCCGCCGCCCGGGGCGTGTCCCGGGGCCGCTCCGTCGGGCAACTCCAGCCCCAGCTCCCACCACAAGTCCCGAAGCGGCAGTGACGCGTTGCCACTAGTGTTGGCAGCCTCCAGAAGGTCTGGGATCAGACCGAAGAACTCGGAGAGCCCATCTCCCGCCTTCGCCTCATTCATGGTGGCGGTCTCGGTTGCCGAGCACCTGCAGGCGCAGGTGCCTCTAGGTCGTGTTCCTCCAGCCAAGCATCCGGGAGACCCGGCTCGCTCCGGGTGTGGTCCCCAGGCCGGGGTCGCGGGTCACTCCAGAGCTTTCCAGGTAGAGGCTGAAGACAGAGCCTAGAAACTGGATGCTGAGCGCGTCCTTGCAGGAGCGCAGCCTTGGGCTCAGGGGTGGAGCTCAGCGGCTGCTCCTACCCGGGTTTAGCAAGCACTTCTAAGGCGAGTGGCTGGAGAACAAGGGTTGTCCTGCCGAGGTTGGCATCTCGGTCTCTGCTGTAAGTAGGACTGAGACTTACCACACTGTCTTTTAGACACACCTCCCTGCTTTGGAGCACGATTCTGGGGCCGCTTCTTCTCCTTCCAATATCCTTGTTGGCTTCTGGGTGTGTGTGTGTGTGTGTGTGTGTGTGTGTGTGTGTGTGTGTGTGGTCCCTTCACACCGGAATGTGTTCTCTGTCTGGCGGTCCGCGGGTGTTTTCTGCTTCTCCGCTATAGTCAGCTCTCAGGAGCTTACTGGAGTAATAATGTTTGCACCCACCGAGCAGCTGCGGCTGGCCCCAAAGAGCATGCGTAGTTCCCACGCGTGAGGGGGTGATTTTCGAGGGGCTGAGTCCGGCTCCACGAGGGAGGAGGCTGTGTCCACCAGGGAGTCTCCTTTTCTTCTCCAGAGTCTCAGAAGGAAATGGTCTTAACCTTCTAGTTTCTTTTTTTTTTTTTTTTTAAAGCCTACAGCACCCGGTATTCCCAGGCGGTCTCCCATCCAAGTACTAACCAGGCCCGACCCTGCTTAGCTTCCGAGATCAGACGAGATCAGGCGCGTTCAGGGTGGTATGGCCGTAGACAACCTTCTAGTTTCTTGTATCGCTGGAATGAGTCTGCTTTGATTTGCTTTCATTCTTTCCTTTTTCTCAAATATTATGATTAGAATCCCCGCCCTTTCTCCCCCTCACTTAACGCTGAAATTACTCTGATGAAGAATGGTTCTAAAAACGTTTCTTTCCCAGCCTATTTCCCTTTAAAAGGCAACAACAGTGGTCCCTTTTCATGTTTAAATTAGATGAAGGGTCTTCACTGAATACACAAAGTCAACTCCACTCTTCTCTTCACTGGCTGGCCACTCATCTGGTGTCTGATTGGCAGAATTCTTCTCCCGTGGCAGTTTTTATTTAACTGCCAGGTTAAAGACTGTGATGTAAATTACACTTTTAAGGAAGGACTTAAAGAATTTGAGATATTTTTTATTTTATTATTTTTTTATGTGTATGAGTGTACTGTTTGCACGTAGGTTGGTGCACCCGTGTCGTGCAATGCTACGGAGGTCAGAAGAGGGCGTCGGATTCCCCTGGAACTGGAGCCAAAGACGGTTCTTGCCATCATGTGGGTGCTGGGAATCAAACCCGGGTCCTCTGCAAGAGCAGTCGGTGCTCTTAACTGCTGAGCCATCTCTCCAGTCCCCGAAATGTTTTCTTTACTGATTTTCAACTGAAAATAAATGTTGAGCACACAGTAATTGTTCTCACTTCTGGGGTAATACAGAGTTCCTGTTTTCATTTACAATTAGGCATGTAACTTTAGAGCAGAAGAGATAAAAAAAAAACAATTAAAAAAGAAAGAGGCTCTTAATGATAGGAAATTAAACTTTATTCCAAAGCAGCTTTAGAAAGGATTCTCTGGAGGTGTTGTAGTTCTCCATCCTTCCATTAGAGGGCTCCAGAGCTTCAGTAACAAATAAACCACTCCTCTGAACAGTTCTCATCTGCCCTGATATCCTGTGCTGTGGAACAGTTCTCATCTGCCCTGATATCCTGTGCTGTGGAGATTGCCTTATCTGGGTTTTAGTAGCCTCACTTGTATGCTCACAGTTCATTTTTAAAATATTTTTTATTTCTCCATCAAATTTTGTCTTCTTTTGTTTGTATTTCAAGAGTTATTGAAAAGCAATGGAGTTCCTAGGGCATACTGATCTCTGCTGTTTTTCAATGTGTTCATGTCAATGCTATCTGTATCCCCCTCAACCCACACTAACAGCGTCATTGTCCCCACGCTTCTCTTCCCATCCAAGAACATATCTATCTGATATACTCTGAGAAACACAAAGCATTCATATATGTCATGAAGACTGTTGCAGGAGGTTGATTCGTCTCACATCCGTTGGCCATTGTTTTTCAGAGGGACACTGAACTAAGTTGAGACCTATTTACCATGATCTCATTTCTCTATTTCAGGCTTCTCTGGAACTCTCCCCCCCGACCTCTTAACCTGATGGGTGTGCAGTTTACTGGCATCTGTGACTGTTTCTTTTTCTGTTTTGTTTTGTTTAGTCTTAGGCATGACTAAGTTATCTAGAATGCAATGATTTGTGCCTGATGCACAGGCAATAATTTTAGTTCTTTCATTTCCTTCGGGGGTGGGTAGTTAGGTAATAAGTGGTTACACTGTTCTTTGATGGGCTGTTCCAACTTTACTTTGGGTTAGGGTGAATTCAATGTGCATAGTTGAGTAAGCCATCAAGGGGAAAGGATTCAGTTTGGTATGTTACATGTATGGTATATTTTTATTGTTATTTTTCCCTGAAATTGGGATAAGGTTATGATGGAAGCCTGCAGAAAAATATTGTTAACATCAGGAAGCCCTTTCTCTTTCATATAGGCTGGATCTGGGATCTCGATAGCTTTTCTTGAGCTGCTTTGTATATCTGAAGCCATGCGGGCCATGGAAAAAATCATGAGTGAGGACAAAGTAGCCATATGCCATTATATCAGAGAACTACTGAGAGCCTGTAATAATAGACTGTAGAAACCAGCAGGTTTAGTCATGGCCTTGTGCAGAGGAGGCCGGAAGAAATGAAGGGACTTAGCAGGATGTGATTGCTAGGAAGTTGCCACTCCAGGTCTCGCCTCTCAGGTGATGCCTTATGGTTCATTGCTCATTTCCCAGCTTGAAGCCAACTCTCTTATACTTTTTAAACCAGATGGTAGACTGAGTAATGGTTACCCCAAATCTATATGTTCTAAACTCCGGAATGTTATTTATATAGACCAAAGTGGTTTGTATATGTGATTGAAGATCTTGGGATGAGAGAGATGGTCATTGTATTAGTCACTTTTCTGTTGCTGTGATAAAACACCATGACCAAAAGAACTTATAAAAGGAAGAGTTTATTTTAGCTTGTGATTGATGGTTCCAGGCAATTAGAGTCCATTGTGGCAGGAAGCATGGTGGCCGGGGCTGGAGCAGCAAGCCGAGTGTCACATCTCCTAATGAACACAGGAAGGAGAGAGAGAGAGAGAGAGAGAGAGAGAGAGAGAGAGAGAGAGAGAGAGAGANCAGAAAGATGTAGTGTCAGTTTGGATCTGAAAACGTGACACAGGAAATTAAAGGTGGGGCATAGGCATGTGAGGAGAGTATTCCGTTTGATTAAGGAATTAAAATGAGTTAAGGAGCCTATGTAGCTTATTTACAATGTAACACTAATGGAAATAAGTGAGATTAAGTGATTAAGGAGGGGGCCTCTGAGATTTACAAGTAAACAAAGAAGACAGTACCTTGTATCAAGGCAAGACCTCACAGCCTCACTAATATCCGTCAGTTTTTAAGGAAAATACTGAAAGGGTTTCTGGCTCCAACAAGTCAGGGCAATATAAGTGCAAATTGGTTGAAGATAGGCCCACGGTCCTCCAAACTTGCATGTTCAAACTTGGCAGTTTAATTCACAGTGGTGCTGGGCTGTTAAGAGGCGATGAAGTGTTGCAAGGAGGTGAAAGGGCATTCAGTTCTCTCCTCTCTACTAGTTTTCCGTGAGCTGCCAAGTGTCAGGCTAGAGTGCAGGCAGTGTGTCCTCATATAAAGAAGGCCCTGATCAATGCCATTCATGAAGCTGTGAATGGTGAAAGTTCTGGTTTTGGCACAGAGACTCGAAGAATTATGACATTTCAGGAGTGCCAGACCTGTGAGATATTTTGCCAAATCAGAGCTGCATAACAGGAGTGGTACCGGTGGTCTAAGAAAGAGATGTAAGTGCTAAGCAAGCTGTGAAGAGTGAGCCATTCTAATGCCCTGGAAGTCAAATCCCAGAATGTTGCACATGGAACTACTGGACTTGGTGTTTCTCTTCCTGTGGTTTTCGTTCTTGTTTTGGTCCGGTATTTCTTCACTATTGTCCGTCTATTTTCCTCCCTTTGGAATGGGAATTTGTGTATTCGATTTTTCCACATGTATGTGTTGGGAAATGGTAATGTTTGCCTTTTGATTTTACAGAGAGCTTTACAGTTAAAAGATTGCCTGTGTCTCAGAAGAGGTTTTGGACTGATAGACTTTTGGAATAGAATTGAGACTGTGGTAAGACTAATGGGACTTTTCAAGGTTGGACTAAATGCATTGTGCATTTTATATGGTCATTGAAGACCTATGGGGGCCGGGAGTGAAATGTGGTGGGTATTGAATGAGAAGTGTCCCCCATAGGCTTTTAAGAGTATTCAGATTTTTGTCTCCAGTTGGTGGCCATGTTTTTGGGCAGAGGTGTGTGGCCGTGCTGTTGGAAGTTGTCATGGGTAGTCTTGGGAGTTGCACTGGGGGGCAGGCTTAGTTGATGTTTTAACAAAGCCTTTGTGGTTCATCTCATGTCTCTCTTCGCCTCTCTCTCCTCTTTCTCTCTCTCTCCCTCCCTCCCTCCCTCCCTCCTCTCCAAAGCCCAGAGACTCTTGCAGAAGAGGTTGGCTCATCAGATTGTAAGGGCCAAAGAGGGGGCGTGAATTGGGAAATCATAGCAAAAATGGACTGGATTTTTTTTCTTTTCTTTTTATTTGATCAACATGTTTCTGTAAGCAAACCTCTTCAACTGGACTTGGGGACCCTGGGTTGTACAAAAACTAGACTCAGGGGCTGGAGAGATGGCCTAGTGGTTAAGAGCACCAACTGCTTTTGCAGAGGACCAGGGTTCAATCCCCAGCACCCACATGGCAGCTGAGAACCATCTTTGACTCCAGTTCCAGGGGAATCTGACACCCTCTTCTGACCTCCACAGCACTGCACGACATGGGTGCACAAACCAACATGCAGACAGTACATTAATACACATAAAAAATAAATTAAAAATTTAAAAAAAGAAAAAAAACTAGACTCAGTTGTTAACTAATTTGGTTTATATGGACACTATGTTTATTACCTATGTGAACTTATTGGTCAAATAAAAAATTAAATAAGAGGTGTATTAGTTACTTTTCTGTTGCTGTGATAAAACCACCATGAGCAAGGGAACTTATAAAAGGAAGAGTTTATTTGAGCTTATGATTGACGGTTCCAGGGAATCAGAGTCCATTGTGGCAGGAAGCATGGTGACCAGGGCTGGGGAAGCAAGCCGAGGGCCACATCTCACAATGAGCACAGGAATCAGAGGGAGAGAGACTGGAGACCACAAGGCTTGTTAAACTCACTAAGCCTGCCCCCAGTGACATACTTCCTCCAGCATGGCCACACCTTCTAAGACCTCCAAGAACAGTGCCACCAACTGGAGACAAAATGTCTGAATACTTAAAGCCTATAGGGGACACTATCATTCAAATCACCACACTCATTGATTATCCAGGCAGGCTTAATACATTCACAAACACCCCTATAAGAGGGAGGCAGGGGAGTAAGTGCCAGAGAAGGTAATGTGATGCTGAGCCAGAGCTTGAAATGATGTCCCTTGAGATTGGGGGGGGTGTGTGAGCAAAGAGTACAAGGAATCACTACAAGATGAAAAGAGCCAGGTTATGGGCTCTACTGCAGAGATTTCAGAACAGAGCACCACCACCGACTGCTTGATTTTGTCCCTAAAAATGATTCAAGGGCTCTAATTCCCAAAAGAAAATGAATTTGGCTTTTTTAAACCACCACATTTGCAAAATTTTGTTACATCAGCAATAGATAATCAATATAAGATGGATATACAATCCAGGTTAAAACATTTAGTGAAGGGGAACAACAATTCTGGAATAAATAAATTGCTTCATCCTAGCTTATTTTTCACTTAACAAACATTCATTTAGCATCACGGTGTGCTAGCTATTATACCACAAACTACAAAGTTCTTGGTAAATGTAGTCTGCTAAAGTTCACATTCAAACAGAGGACTAAATATTTAGTTGTATGATTGTAATTATAAGTCGGAAAACAAAGTAAAATGAGGTATAAATAATCTCCAAGGAAGTCTGAAATTTCTGATCACATCTTTTCAAATTAATTATTAAAAACCCCAACATTGATTTGTAATTGCCGTGTATTTAGATGGAGGTTTTTCTTTCTTGAAACTGTCAATAAGTGATATGTCTTGGAAATTATAGTGTCTTGGGAGAAAGGAAGTTCAGTAACTTTGTAAAAGGGAGGAAGAAAAGGAAAAGAGAGAGCATTCAGGCAGAAGGAAGAGTTCGAGTGAAGACACCAGACAGGAAGAAGCAGCTTGCTTCGGTAGGTCAGAAAGAAGACTGACCAGTTACAACACAGAGAGACCATGTGAGGCCATTGTAGAGTGAGTCTGGTCATGCCTGACCAACAGACGCTGATCTTCAGCTTTAGAGTAGAAATTGATGGGGAGTCAAGGAAAGGGGCATAAAGATATGGGAAGGCATCCAAATATGATCGAAATATACTGCGTTTAGTTCTCAAAAATTAAAAACAAACAAGTAGACAAAGATCAGGTTGAAGACTTCGCCATCCTGAGATTCTGATTCTCCGGGAGGTTGGGAAGGAGTTCAGGAAGTCTAGATTGCAAACATTCTACCAGGAGACGATCAAGAGCCTCTGAACTAACTTTATTCTAATTTTAAGTGTTTATATACAGAATTTTGAATTCTACAGAACATCTATTCACCAGTGCTGGCTTATTACACACTGGGACTGGTGGCTGAAGGAGCTGTTGAGAAGGGGACTTGGTTGCATTCCCTCAGCATCATGTTGAAGTCTAACAGAAGGTGTTTCCTTCCTTGTTGGGCTGCAAAGACTGTGTGCTGCAGAGGGGTCTGTGAGCACTGCCTCACACAGGACTCAGCCTGAGCCCTCAGGAGAAGCTGTCCCCATGTGTATTTTCACAAAATGCTGGCAAAGCTCAGTGCTTCGTTTCTTAGCCCATTCTCGGAAATGAATCACAGATAATGTGCAAGAATTTGTAGCACTATTTAGTTAACCCTGTATCATGGAAGGGCAAATCTTTTTTTCAAATAAATTGTCAGAGAAAAACTAAAGAACCTTAGGCTATTTGTCTTAAAAGTATGGGTCTTGTTCTGTGAGAGTACCACAAAAGAACTTCAGGAAGAGAAGCTTGTCAGTCACGGTTAAATGCTATTAGGCATGCTGATAAAAATATTACCAAATCATATGATTTTCCACACAAATTCCTACTGAAAAATTGAGCAATATATAATTCACTGATGTTGTTCAAGAAGATAAGGCTTTTGGAAAAATGAAAATAAAGGATTTTTTTTTTTGGTAGTTCAATTGCAAGCCAGCGAAGGTCTATTCTTCATTGTCAGCCCAGTATGTTGATTGACAAGTTTGATCACTGTGATGTGCACACATCAGTTTTTCTAAGCTGGCACTGCCTTTGCTAAAGATGTCATGCCATTACAAATATTTTTTTTTTCTTTTTCTATTTCAACAGATTTCAGCATTACACTAAAGCTTAGGCAAACATGTTACTCTTGAAAAGGGCCTCTCTAAAAGAAGTCTTCTCTGAAAAAGAAGCATCTTCCTTCTACCCCATCAGCACATTTTTTTTTAAATTTTTAATTAATTAATTAATTTTTGTATGTGTATGAATGTACTGTCTGCATGCAGGTCTGTGCACCCGTGTCGTGCAGTGCCATGGAGGTCAGAAGAGGGTCTCGGATTCTCCTGGAACTGGAGTTCTCCTGGAATTGGGGTCACAGACGGTTCTCAGCCGCCATGTGGGTGCTGGGGATCGAACCTGGGTCCTCTGCAAGAGCAGTTGGTGCTCTTAACCGCTAGGCCATCTCTCCAGCCCCAGCACATTTCTTAAGGCAAGGCATGAATCGCCCTGCAAGAAGCAGTATGGCTCTTTCTGGAGACTTTCTCTTGCTAGCAAAGTATGTGTGAAGATCATCATTGAAGTGGAGAAGCAAAACCAATATTTTTAAAAAGAAAAAAAATGTTAACCATTAAAGGTTAATTATCTCAAATTCCAAGTCAAGATACTGAGGAAGACTGTTACATTGCATTCAGAAGTAGGACCTCAGAAATACATGCAGACCCTCAGCTATGTTAGGGCTTGCATTTTTGGATACTAGATTATATAGGCAGAAGGAAATCTCAAGAGAGGACCAGATAACACAGGGACAGAGTTACTTAGGGGTCCTGTGAGAGAGATTAGATATGTTTGTAGGTGTATAGGTGTTTTCTAAACATTATTTTACTTATAGGAATTTCATACTTGAGTATTGTATATGTGCTCTTTTCATCTCTCCCAGTCCCCTTCCAAATCCTCCCATGTCCCCCTTCAACTCTGTCAATTTCTCAGTCTATTATTTTATTATTATTGTTACATATACACACATTGATCTACTGTGCTATATCTATATAGCTACATATTTATATATCTCTATATATCTCAAGAAGGTAGTCCCTGGAGAAAACTGATTTCCCCTTCCTCAGCATCCATTGATTGCCTGTAGATCTTTGTCTTGTGGTACGACTCTGTGGAAGTCCCCCATCCACCCTGTTGTCATTATGCAGATCTCGTTAGGCTACATCTATGGAGATTCCATTGTGTAGCTTCATGATCATTGCTAGAATGCTTTAACTAGCAGCAGGTACTTTGTTCTTCTGGCTCTTACACTTCTTCCACTCCTCTTCCAGGATATTTCCTGAGCCTTCGGTGCGGGAAGGATGTATCACTGAGGGCTGGGGATCTCACTGTCACTTATTCTCTGTGTTTGATCAGTTGTGGAACTTTGTAAGTCTTATCTGTTGCAAAAAGAAGCTTCTTTGATGAGTGATGAGAGGTATACTTATTTGTAAATATAGACATACTTAGAATCAAGTAAAAATTTGGTTTGGTCTTGGGAAGTGATAGAAGTAGATTCTTCCCTAGGGTTTATGACCAGCCATGTGTACTTGGCTATGTTTACAGTATCAACCATGAATTCCTTCCCAATGAGTGGGCCTTAATCTAATTATATAGCCATTGATTACACCTATGATGAAGGTGCCACTACTGCACCAATAAAGAACACTCGCTGGGCTAGTCATTGATGCGGTTTGTAGGCTTTACATCTGGGGAGGACCACTGACTAGTTCTCTTTCTTGGCAGCTTGCACAGTACCTTCTGATACTATGAGAGCTAGTTTCATAGGGACAAGGCTTCCAGGTCACTTTGAGCTCCATTGCTCCAAGTCCTGTGTCTGCAGTATGTCCTGTCTTCAGTAATAGTGTCTCACCTTCATGCTCTGGGAGGCAATCAATGACTGTTGTGATAGCCTGTGTTATTTGGGAGAGGATCTACCCCTGACAAACAACTCAAAGGAATGTTCCCCTTGAAAGTTACATAAGCTCCAGCTATATGTACACACTCACATTTTTATTATATGTAAATTTTTTGTTTTTTTTTGTCTTTTGTGTTTTTTGTTTCTTTTTTCTTCTTTTTTGTCTGTTTTCTTTCTTTTTCTTTTTTTCTTGTTTTTATATATGTGTATTTTTAAACTTTTATCTATTATTTTTATTTTATATGTATGAGTGTATTGCCTGAATGTGTGTAAGTACACCTGTTTTGTGCAATGCCCAAGGAAGTCAGAAGAGGGTGTCAGATCCTCTGGAAGTGGAGTTACAGAAGGTTGTTAGCAGCCATTTGAGACAGGGTCTCCCTGCAGCCCCAGCTGTCCTGGAACTCACTCGATAGACCAGGTTGGCCTTGAACTCACAGAGATCTGCCTGCCTCTGCTTCCCGAGTGCTGGGATTAAAGGCATGTACTATGACACCAAGATCCTATATATGTATTTTTAAGGAGTCTTATTAAATACCACATTTCCCTTTGGCTTTTCATACTAACTAAGGATTGTGTATCTCTTTCCTGTATAGTTCCTCTCCTCCCTCCCCAGTTAAAATACTCTCCCATCTCTCCCTTGATAACACCTGTCTTCTACTATCCCCCTCCCTCAAGCTCCTTCTTCCCTTCTTCCCCTGTGGTTCCTATCCATTTTCCTGGCTCTTTCAGTTGCTTTCGGATATATACTCACATCTAAAGATTTGCAGCTAAGATCCACAAATGAGAAAGAACGTGTGTTGCCTCATCCACTGCTGGTGGGAATGTAAACTCGTGCAGGCACTATGGAAAGCAGTGTGGAGAACCCTTGGAAGACTTGGAATGAACTTGCCACCCGACCCAGCCATACCACTCCTAGGCATGTACCCTCAAGACTCACCCCACTGCAGAGATACATGCACGGCTATGTTTATTTCAGCTCTCTTCACAATACCAAGGAGCTGGGACCAACCCAAATGCCCCTCAACTGATGAGTGGATAGAGAAAATGTGGTACATCTACACAATGGAGTTCTATGCAGCAGTAAAGAAAGACAACATCATGAGCTTTGTAGGAAAATGGCTGGAGCTAGAAGACATCATGCTGAGTGAAGTAACACAGTCCCAGAAAAACAAAAGATGAATGGTATCCCTCATCTGTGGATGCTAGTGCCAATTACCTCGTTGTAAGTATTTCTTGTGCATAGCCCCTTGAGCTTTTGTCCAAAGCAGTTGGGAGTGATGCATATTGGAAACAACAACAACAACAACAACAACAGCAACAGAAAGGACTGCATCAAAGAACCGACTGAAACAGTGAACTTCTGCTCAAAACAGTCAACTTCCACATGGAGAATATTGAGAAAGACTGAGAAGGAGATGAAAAGCATGTTTGGCAGAATGCATGAGCTCTGGTGGGGTGGGAGGNTCCTTGTCAAATATCTCACAGCGTCTGGCACTCGAATGTCTTCTTAGGGTCTCCACTGCCAACCGTTTTTCACTTCTTCAACGGCTTCACCGCAATGGCTATCAGGGCCTTCTTTTTTGCAGGGCCTCCAGCAAGCTGTCTCTGAAACCATGGGAGGAAGAATTGACAACCCCTTCAGTCTTGCAAATTTCATGCCGTCCAAAGACCAGCACCACAGAATGAAACGTGCCAAGTTGTGCTGACAAGTTTGGGGATGGGACCCTGTCGCCTACTTTCAACAAATTTCGCATAATTTTCTCTCCCTTTCAGGTATATTTTCTTTTAAAAAAAGTTGGGAGACTTAGCTGGGTGTGGTATTGCCTTGAAGGTACTATTTCTGTTGTTTACTTGTAAATCTCTAGGCCTCTCCCTTAATACCTTTAATCTAATCAAATGGATGCCTCTCCTTCACGTGCCTTGCTCAACTTTGTTAATCTCCTAGTGCAGCTTTTCATCCAAACTGTACATTCTACATTTCTTTCTTGCCCCATGGTGCTCTTTTCCACTGTAGATACTGTATAATAATATCACCATTAATAGCCATAACCAACCATTTCTACATTAGGCTACTTGAAAAATCTGCCACAAAGAAATTAGTCCTTTGCTTTTCAACTTAGCCTCAGGCAGCATTTACGGCTGTGGCAAACTCTCAGCCAGACTCTTTGAGCAAAATACCCATGTTGCTGCGTAGTCCTTATTTTTCTCCGGAAATACTTTTCTCAGCAGTTCTTTCTCTAGTTTCTACTAGAAAGTTCAATAAGCTCTGCTTACAGCAGTCAACTGCTTTTCTACCCAAAAGTTCCAAAGTCTCCACACTTTTCTGCCAAACAAACCCACAGTAGTCAGGTTCTTCACAGCCAACAACCCACTCTCTGGTACCAAAAAATTGTCACTTAGTCACTTTTTGTTGCTGTGTGAAAACCACCATGACCAAGGGAACTCATAAGATAGGGAAGAGTTTTATTTGAGCTTATATTGAATGTCAGCCAGGGAAGTAGATGTCCATGTGGCAGGAGGCATGGTGTCAGGAGCTAGAGAAGAAAGCTGAGGTTCACACATCCAATGAAACAGGAAGCAAGAGAGAGACAAATGCAAATGGGCAATGGTGTTGTTGAGACTTCTAAGCCCGCTCCAGGGATGTACTTCCTCGAGTGGCCACACCTGGAGCCTGGACACAAAAAGTTCCACCAACGGGGACAAAAATTGTCGAATACTTGGAACTATGGGGGGGCATTCATTCAAACCCCCACAGTATTTCATAGTCGAAAGTATTGAAAGTAACTATGGAGTGGGTGACCCTAGACAAAACACCTACATCAGCCCTTCTGAGGCTCAGGGAATGTGGAGAGAGGGGGCAGAAAGGGGGCAGAAAGGGGCACTAAGAGGCAGAAGCTGGAAGAGGAGTCTGGGAAAGAGTGCTGTTAAGCATCTTCTGGACAGTTGATTGTGCTACGCTGTGTTAGACTCACAAGACCTGCTCTGAGATTGGCCCATCGGCAGGCGTCACCATGAAGTGGAGAGGGAATTGTGACACAAACCATCCCTCACTTAGGGATAATGGAAAGTTCAATGATTGCAGGGAAAAGGGTGTCGATTCTTTTGAGTGTGGCGGCCAACTTCAGGTTGCCCATGTTCCAGTAAATAAGCCCCTCCTCACATCTGTTTAAGCAACCATAATTAAACAGTTGGTGGGGGAGCATGAAGTAAGAAAAGGGATTGTGGGAAGAAGGAATTTCAGTAAGAGAGGAAGAGTGGTGGAGTGCAGACGAAAAGGTAAAGGAGGGGTGGAGATACACCAAATCAGAGATGATAGATTAGATAGGATAGATCGAATATATAGATAGAGATAGATAGTAGACTTAGATATATATATCTATTCAAAGTGGGTGTGTGTGTAGATGTTTGTGTTATGTGAAATTGTACAATGAGTTGTCTTTAAATACTGAAAATGACCAGTCTTTAAAAATGAATTGGTAGTTCCACAGTCAGACATGAGGGATCAATAGGAAATGTCCATCTGAGCAAAGAAAGCATGGTCAGCAAAGAAGGGGGGAGACAGCTTCGAAGTGTGAGGAGTGTCCAGTGGGATAATAGTCATGCAGTTCAGCTTAGGGACAAGAGGAATGCAATCACAATAACTGTGATAACACACACTTCCTCAGCAAGGAAAAGTGCTCAGAAAAAGCCACACTGTTCCTGCTTAGGGATACGTGCCCTTAAGAATGGTGCCAATAGGGTAGGAGGAAGATGCGTCTATTTTTGTAAATTAAGGGAAAGTTTTTTTTTCAAAATGGTCGAATGTTTGCCTAATGCTCGAATACTAAGCACTGACAATCTGTTGAAATAGAAATCCATACATGTGTCACTGATATGAGAAAGTCATAACCAATATCGGCGAACAATCGGAATACGCTCAATTGAAGACTGCAAAGAGACTCGACATAAAACAAAGGCCTATGAAGAAAAAAGTAAGGAGACACTAGACAATAGAAAGGCTTCCGTGCTCATGATGTGTAGAACTAATTTTTGTGAAATGACCTCCTACAAAAAAGGTTAACGATTCAACTCAATCCCAATCAAAAAATCTCTACGACCATGCTTCACGAAATAAAAATCCCCCCAAATTCATAGGGAACACTCACAGGGAACACTGGATAGCCCAAGTAATCCTGAGCAAACCACAAATCTGGAGGGAACTACTAGCCAATGTAAGCTATATTAACAGAGCTATAGTCATAAACACAAAGTGATACTGGCAAAAAAGACATCTAGAATAAAGTAGAAGACCCGCAAACCCAAACGAGTGCTTGCAGTTGCAAGCCACCTGAATATTTGACAACATGGTCAAAAAATACTATAATGGAGGAAAGATATCATCTTAACAATGGTTGTGGGGAAAACCTGGGTCTCTACCTACAGAGGAATGAAATTAGCCCCATATCTACCATCCTGTACAAAGATCAGCTTCAAATGGATCAAAGACCTTAATATGAACCTGAAGGAAACTCTCAGAAAAAAAAAAAAAAAAACCATAGGCAATATCCTACAAGATATAGAAGTAGGAAAGGACTTTCTAACTCAAACCTCATTTGGCTCAGGAATTAAGGTCAATAATTGACAAATGGGACCTCATTCATCTAAAAACCTTCTGTATAGGAAAGGAAACAAACAATCAAGTAAAGAGGAAGTCCACAGCATGAAAGAGAATTTTTCCAGCTGTACATCTGATAATTATTTCCAGAATATACAAAGAACTAAAAAAAAAAAAAAAAGAATCACGAAACCTAATTCATCTAACTGAAAGGGGCTAGAATCTGAAGAGTTCTCAAAAGAGGAAATAAAAATGGCCAAGAAATAACTTTTAATGTATAATCACTTTTAGTAATTAAGGAAATGAAAATTAAAGTACCTTAAAATTTCAAACTAGCCTGCTGATGCACCCCTTAATCCCAGCACTAGCACTTGAGCAGCAGAAGCAGGCAGATCTCTGTGAATTCGAGGCCAGCCTGGTCTACAACTGGGGCTATAGGGGGACCCTGTCTCAAAAACAAGCAAACAAAAAATAGATTTCATCTTACCTGAGTCAGAATGGTTAAGATCAAGAAAATAAATTATAAAAAATAAAATAAAATAAATGACACCAAATGCTGGTGTGACTGTGGGGAAAGAAGAACCCTCATTCACTGCTGGTGGGATTGCAAACTGGTGCAACCATTATGGAAATCACTATGGAGAATTCTTACAAAACTAAACGTAGATATATCATATGATCCAGCTATACCACTCCTTGGCATACACCCAAAGGACTTGATATCCTACTACAGAGATATTTGCTCAGCCATGTTTATTGCTGCTCTTTTCACAATAGCTCAGAAATGGAAACAACCGAGTTGTCCCTCAACCAATGAGTAACTAATGAAAATGTGATAGATTTTCACTATGGAGCGCTACTCAGCAATAAAGGAAAATGAAATAATTATATTTGCAGGCAAATGGATAGAACTAGAAACTGCTATACCAAGTGAGATAGCCCAGACTCAGAAAACAGCAACACACATTCTTTTTTTTAAAATTTTATTTATTGATATATATATAATAATATTATATTTTGATCAAATCTAGACCGCATGGTGATTTGCCAGTATCCTGTTTAGAATTTTGGCATCTGTGTTCATTAGAGAGATGGGTCTATAGTTCTCCTTTTTGGTTGTGTCTTTGCCTGGTTTTGGTATTAGTGCGATGCTGGCTTCATAGAAGGAATCTGGGAGAATTCCCTCTGATTGTATCCTTGTAAACAACTTGAGTAGTAATGGTTGTAGGCCTTTTTGAAATATTTTATAGAATTCTGCTGTGAAACCATCTGGGCCTGGGCACATTTTGGTTGGGAGGCTGCTTATTACCTCATCAATTTCTTCATATATTATTGGACTATTTAAGCTGTCAATCTCTTCTTGGTTCAGCTTTGGTGATTCCCAGGATTTCAGATATTCATCCATTTCTTCTAGGTTTTCAAATTTAGTAGAGTATAGGTTTTTGAAATAATCCCTTATGGTTGTCTGGATCTTTTCATTGTCTGTTGTGATACTTCCCCTTTCATCACAGATTCTATTGATTTGGAGTTGTTCATTTTTTCTTTTAGTTAACTGGGCTAGAGGTCTGTCTACCTTATTTATTCTCTGAAAGAACCAACTTTTGGATTCATTGATTTTTTGGTATGGTTTTCTTTGTTTCTATTTCATTGATCTCTGTTCTGATTTTTGTTATTTCTTCTTGTCTGCTGCATTTAGGGTTCATTTGTTGTTCTCTCTCAAATACTTTAAGCTGCTGTGTTAGATCATTCACTTGTGCTCTTTCTGTTTTTTTTTTTTTTTCTGAGAGTTTCAACTTCAGGTTTCATATTAAGGTCTTTGATCCATTTGAAGCTGATCTTTGTACAGGATGGTAGATATGGGGCTAATTTCATTCCTCTGTAGGTAGAGACCCAGGTTTCCCCACACCATTTGTTGAAGATGATATCTTTCCTCCATTATGTATTTTGACATGTTTGTCAAATATCAGGTGGCTGCAACTGCAAGCACTCGTGTTTGGGTCTTCTACTTTATTCTAGATGTCTGTTCTTGTGCCAATACTATTGTGTTTTATGACTATAGCTCTGTAATATAGCTTTAAGTTTGGTAGTAGTCCCTCCAGATTTGCTGGTTTGCTCAGGATTACTTGGGCTATCCAGTGTTCCCTGTGAGGTTCCATATGAATTTGGGGGATTTTTATTTCTGTGAAGAATGTCATAGAGATTTTGATTGGGATTGTGTTGAATCTGTAACCCTTTTTTGTAGGATGGTCATTTTCACAACATTAGTTCTACAAATCCATGAGCACAGGAAGCCTTTCTATTGTTTAGTGTCTTCCTTACTTTTTTCTTCATAGACTTTGTTTTTATTGTAGAGCTCTTTAGCATCTTCAATTGAGTTTATTCCTATTTTCAGGCTATTGTTATACTTTCTCATATCAGCTGAACACATGTATGGAATTTCTATTTCAACAGATTTCAGTCTTATACTTCGAGCATTAGGCAAACATTCTACCATTTTGAAAAAAACTTCCCTAATTTACCAAAAATAGAAGCATCTTCCTCCTACCCTATTGGCACATTTCTTAAGGCACGTATCCCTAAGCAAGGAACAGTGTGGCTTTTTCTGAGCACTTTTCCTTGCTGAGGAAGTGTGTGTATCACAGTATTGTGAATTCTCTTGTCCCTAATGCTGAACTGCATGACTATTATCCCACTGGACACTCCTCACACTTCGAAGCTGTCTCCCCCCTTCTTTGCTGACCATGCTTTCTTTGCTCAGATGGACATTTCCTATTGATCCCTCATGTCTGACTGTGGAACTACCAATTCATTTTTAAAGACTGGTCATTTTCAGTATTTAAAGACAACTCATTGACAATTTCACATACACACACACACACACACACACATATATATATATATATGTATCTATATCTATCTATCTATCTATCTATCTATCTATCTATCTATCTATCTATCTATGATTTTTGGTAATCTCCACCCCTCCTTTACCTTCTCTCATCTCATCCTCTTCCCTCTCTTACTGAAATCCTTCTTCCCACAATCCCTTTTCTTACTCTCATGCTCCCCCACACAACTGTTTAATTATGGTTGCTTAAACAGATGTGAGGAGGGGCTTATTTACTGGAACATGGGCAACTGATCAGTGGCTACGCCACCAAAAAGAATGACACCCTTTTCCCTGGCAATCATGAACTTTCCATTATCCCTCAGTGAGGGATGGTGTCACAAATTCCTCCTCCATTCATGGTGAAGTGGCGATGGGCAATCTGAGCAGGTCTTGTGAGCTAACCACAGCTGTAGCAAGTCATGTCCAGAAGATGCTTACACAGCACTCTTTCCCAGCCTCTTCCCAGCTTCTGCCTCTTAGTGCCCCTTTCTGCCCCCTTTTGCCCTTCATCTTCCACATTCCCTGAGCCTCAGAAGGGCTGATGTAGGTGTTTTGTCTAGGGTCACCCACTCCATAGTTACTTTCAATACTTTCGACTATGAAATACTGTGGGGGTTTGAATGAAAATGTCCCCCATAGGCTTCAAGTATTCAGACATTTTGTCCCCAGTTGGTGGAACTGTTTTGTGAGGCCTCAGAAGGTGTGGCCATGCTGGAGGAAGTACATCACTGGAGGCGGGCTTAGTGAATTCAACAAGCCTTGCCATTCTGCATTTGCTCTCTCTCTTGGCTTCCTGTGCTCATTGGAAGATGTGAACCTCAGCTTTCTTCTCTAGCTCCTGACACCATGCCTCCTGCCACAGTGGACTCTAATTCCCTGGAACCATCAATAATAAGCTCAAATAAACTCTTCATCTTATAAGTTCCCTTGGTCATGGTGGTTTTATCACAGCAACAGAAAAGTGACTAATACAATTTTTGGTACCAGAGTGGGCTGTTGGCTGTGAAGAACCTGACTATGTGGGTGTTTGGAGAAATGTGGAAGACTTTGGAACTTTGGGCTAGAAAAGCTGTTGACTGCTGTAAGCAGAGCTTATTGGGAATTTCTAGTAGAAACCTAGAAGAAAGCAATGCTGAGAAAAATGTATTTCCAGAGAAAAATAAGGACTTAAGCAGCAACTAGGATATTTTGTCAAAGAGTCTGGCTGGAGTTTACCCACAGCCTAAATGCTTGCCTGAGGCTAAGTTGAAAAGCAATGGACTAATTTCTTTGGTGGCAGATATTTCAAGTCAGCCTAATGTAGAAATGGTGGTGTAGCTATTAATGGTGAATATTATACAGATCTACAGTGAAAAAGAGCAAATGGGGCAGAAAGAAATGCAGAATATACAGTTTGGATTGGAAAAGTGCACTAGGGAGATTAACGTTCGAGCCAAGGCACGTGAAGGAGAGGATCCCTTTGATAAGATTAAAGTGATTAAGGAGAGGCCTAGAGATTTACAAGTAAACAACAGAAATAGTACCTTCAGAGCAAGACCACACCCAGCTAAGTCTCCAACTTTTGAAAGGAAAATACTGAAAGGGCAGAGAAAATATGCGAACATGGTTGAAGTAGGACAGGGTCCATCCCAAACTTGCAGCCAAACTTGGCAGTTTCATTCATGTGGTGCTGGCTTTAGAGGCATGAAATTTGCAAGACTGAAGGGGTTGTCAATTCTTCCTCCATGGTTTCAGAGAGCTGCTGAGGCCCTGCAAAAAGAAGGCCCTGATAGGCCATTGCGTGAAGCCGTGAAAGTGAAACCTGGTTGGCAGTGGAGACCCTAAGAAGACATTCGAGATGCCAGAGCTGTGAGATATTTGCCAAGGACAGCTGCATACAGGGAGTGTTACCAGCCTAAGGAAGAGATGTATGTTACACACAAAGCTGGAAGAGCTGAGCCATCTAAGCTGTTTGGTAGTAAAGTCCCAGGAGTCACACTTGGAGCTACTGGACTTGGTGTTTTCCCTGCTGGTTTCCGATCTTGTTTTGGTCCAGTATTTCCTCACTATGCTTCTCTTCCTCCTTTTTGGAATGGGAATGTGTATTCAGTTCCACTGTATGTTGGGAGTATGTAATTTGTCTTTTGATTTTACAGGAGCTTACAGTTAAGAGATTGGCCTGGGGCTCAGAAGAGATTTTGGACTGTAGACTTTTGAATAGAATTGAGACTGGTAAAGACTATAGGGACTTTTAAGGTTGGACTAAATGCATTTTGCATTTTATATGGTCATGAGCCTATGGGGGCCAGGGAATGGAATGTAGTGGTTTGAATGAAAATGTCCCCCATAGGCTTTAAGTATTCAGACATTTTTGTCCCCAGTTGGTGTCTTAGAAGGTGTGGCCATGCTGGAGGAAGTATGTCACTGGAGTCGGGCTTAGTGAGATCAACAAGCCTTGCCATTCTGCAGTCTCTCTCTCTCTCTCTCTCTCTCTCTCTCTCTCTCTCTCTCTCAGCTTCATGTGCTCGTTGGAAGATATGAACCTTGGCTTTCTGTTCTAGTCCCGGCCACCATGCCTCCCTGACACTATGGACTCTAGTTCCCTGGAACTGTCAATCATAAGCTCAAATAAACTCTTCATCTTATATGGTGCCTTGGTCATGGTGGTTTTATCACAGCAACAGAGAAGTGACTAATACAAATACTAATTCTTCTTGAATATTCAGTTCACACATTGTTTCTTCTTTGAAGGATTTTGTAGTTCTGAGTGTTCCCAAAAGAGACCCAATCACTCTTTCCGTTCCCACAGGACTTCATATGAACATTTATTACTGTGCTTTTCACTTGTACAAACACAATAATAAACTCTTATGTAAAGAACACATCTTGAGAACTGTAGTCATATCTAATCAACTTTGTTTCCTCGGCACTTAACATAGTGCCTGGAAAATTATATGCAGGTTGAACTCATGAATGGGTCATTAATTCAAATTCTTTCCTACCCACTAACATCACTAACAATAAGAAAGCAATTTCCAGCCAGAATACCCTGAAGTAATCAGGAGGCTCCATTTCAAATACTTCTTCAAGTCTCCTCTCCATGTCATGCACAGCATGAAAATTATCATTTTCAGTGCTTAAGAAGCACTATTCCTACATGGTACAGACTGCACAGGTTCAATCCCAGTGAGGAGCTTCCATGTTTAGATTAACGATCAGGGCTCACAGTCAAAGAACAAATAGAGACTTGTTCCAGAAGATATTAAAACTGATCCGCATTATTTCACAGCATTATGAGGACAAAATAAAATGTTATTGATCTAAATCAAATTAGACCTGGCTTAACTAACCAGGGGTGAATTTTCATGCATATCTTTTTAGGCTTTTATTTGTGTGTGTGTGTGTGTGTGTGTGTGTGTGTGTGTGTGTCCTGCATGCCATGGTACACATGTGGTGATCAGAGGACAACTCTTGTGGAGTTGGTTCTCTCCTTCTACCTTTATGTGGGTTCCAGAGATTAAACACAGGTCTCCAGGCTTGCAAGGCAAGTACCATTACCCACTGAATCATCTCTCTGCCCCTAGTTAGATTCTTTTAAATAATTCAATAACTGTCCATAGTTAAAAGTGAGTAAAGGATGGTATCAGAGAAACACACTTCATGCCAGATTTTACTGTATACGTGCCTTTGTTATGAAAAACAAAGAATAACAGGATTTGTTCCATAGGTTCAATGAGCTAGCTAGCCTCTAGCACAAAGGAGTTATCCAAGGAAATTGCTTTATCAGCAGGATGTGAATTATGCTGTAACTGGAGTGCGAAAAGACAATTTATCAAGGAGGCCAATTATGAAGATGGATTACTTTCTAGAGTCTATTACAAAACTAAGTTTAAAAACTGATATAATTGGCACTAAGGACACTTGATTCCACCATATCCAAAAGTTCCCTTTTGTCCCTTAGTAATTCACCTCTCTCTTTGATTTATTCATTCTAGGCTGGGTTCTGTCACTATAGAGTAGTTTGTCCTAGTAAGTGTAAGTGCAACCAGATACTATTGTGTGTGAGGGAGAAAGGGTCTGGCTTCTTTCAGCTCTGAACAATTAAGGTTTACCTATGTTCCCAAGAGTAAGTTTGCTGTTTTAAAAAATATTGCTGAATCATATTCTACAGGATGGATATAAAGTTGATTTATCCATTTAACTGCTGGTAGATTTGGATTACTGCCAGTTTGGTGCTATCACAAATGAAACTGCTGTAGATGATGGTGTATAAATGTTTGTCTGAATAATGCTAAAGAATAGAATGGCTGTCATGGTAGATGGATATTTAAAAAATTCAAGAACCTATTACGGAAAGCTGCTTTTAAATGGTTTTAAATGTTTATATCCTCCCAAGTTCCTGCGCTGACATCCTAATTTCCCAGTTGATGACAGTAGGAGGCGGGGCCTCTGTGAAGCTCTGCCTTCAGAAACAGGATTAAAGACCCCAGAGAGCTCCATCACCTACTTCTTATGTGAGGAAATAGAGAAGGCAGCCCTCATTAGACACTAAACCCTCAGCTTCCAGAATGGTGAGAAAGCTTGCTCTTGATTACATGATGATAGGTTGGTAGTTTTTCTTCTCTTCCACTATTTCAGAGATATTTCTCAATTGTCTCCTGGCTTGCTTTGTTTTGAATGAAATTTGTTTCATTCTGATTTTTGTCCCCATGAGTAAGTGGTATTTTTTGGTCATATGTAGGATTTCCTGTTCATTCATTTTGAGTAACTGGGTTGTGATGTGCCCTGAGGTCATTTTATTTGTATTTCTGTGCTTGGGATTCATTGAACATATTGCATAAGTAGCCTTTATAAATTTTTTGGCTTATTCAGATTTTGAAACATTTTGGTCTTCATTTCTTTGAATGGCTTTCTGTATCCCTCAATACTTTTGGAGACTTTAGATGCACAGATATCAAGCTATTTGAGGTTTCCTGCAGTTCCATGTTACAGAATTTTTGTTTGTTTTTAGTTCATTTCTCTGTGTTCCACGTGGAATGATTTTTATGTCTTCATGTCACTAATATTTTTTCTAGTCTACTTAACAATAATATCAGACATTGTTTTCATCACCCCTAGGGGTTTGACTTGCCTTTTTTCATATTTTCTCCATCTCTCTTTACCATGTCTATGCTTCCTTTTGCATTTTTATTTATTTTGTTTCATTTTAAATTATATGTATGTGTGAGTCTATGTATGAGTATGTGCACATGGATGCAGGTACCCACAGAAGTCAGAAGAGGGTGTCAGGTTCTCTGGAACTGCAGTTACAGAGGTTGTGAGCTGCTAGACATGGTGCTGGAAACTGAACTTGGGTGTTGTGGAAGAGCGGGAAGGAAGTGCTCTTCACTGCTGAACCATCTCGCTGTCCTGCTTTTTGCCTTTTTAAAGCTAACTAATATAATCACTTGACTCTAAATATATCCTTCTCCACTAATAATTGTCATCATCAATATCATTTTTGGAGCTGTTTCTCTGCATTTTGAATTGCATTTTATTGCCTTTTTGTTTATTGGAAAGATTTTTTCCAATAAAACAATTTAAAATAAGGCACAATGTTTAAGGCAAAATTCACAAAGGTTATATAATGTTAATATAAGAACCTATTTTTTTCATGTCCTGGGGGAGAAGGAAGGAGACATGAGAACTGAAATAGTTCAAAAATTATTTTTAGAACATTTGCTATTAGAAGACATAATTTTCACACAATAAAACTATTATTTCCAGAGAATAAAACATGGTCAAATCATATTTCTGAGTTATATTTTTACTTTTTTTTTGAGACAGGGTCTTCCTGTAGCCTCAGTTGTCCTGGAGCTCACTATGTAGAACTGGCTGGCCTTGATCTCAGAGATCCACCTGCCTCTACCACCCAAGTGCTGAGATTGAAGATGTGCGCCATCACACCCAGCCATGTTTTATCATTTTTTTTTGTCCTTTTGAGATAGGGTCTCCTTCTGGCACCCCAGCTGGCCTGGAACTCACTATGTAGACCAGGCTGACCTTGAACTCACAGAGATCTGCCTGCCTCTACTTCCCAGGTACCAGGGGAGGCATGGGCCACCACACTGGACTTATTTTTAATTATGTATATATCTCTACAAATAGTCCTAATTTACAAGACTTCAAGTACAAAAATTTTAAGAAATTAGACCATACATAATAATTTGACTAAAGTAAAAACTAATGCAGCTAAATAATTTTACATACATATAAGAGATAAAGCTATATCTATTTGAAATAATATAAAAATTTAGAAAGAATAATCATTAGTTTTATATGTAAGCAGCCACTTCTAAAATACTTTCAAAGATAAAATTTTATTTGCAGATTTTTAAAAAGCACAATGAAAAGGTAAACATTAAACGCTAACCAAGGCTACCTGCTGTATCACAAATTCCAGGCTTGTGAGGTACTACTTTCTAACTTTGGGAAAGCAAGGTTGTAAAAAAAGAAACCTGTCATTCGCTGGGTTTCCATTTAGAGGGTAGCAACAGGCCATTGATTACTTCAATACTGCTCTAAAGGGCTTTCTTGGCTTAAGGATATCCCTGGGTATCTGTGACTTTTCTCTTTTTTTGCTTTTAAAGAAGTTTCTCAAATTTGACATTCCATCCATCAGTTTCTTCTTGTTTCTTTGTTTAAACTTGATATTTATTATCTATTAGAACTGGTGTGTAATATTATGCTTCACTATTGAAGGCTGCCTTTTACTCTTACTTACATCAACCACTAAACTGAGCCACAATTTATAATGTAAGTTTATTTTTAATATTGGCAACAAATTTTTTAAAAATCAAGAATTGTTTTAGAACAAGAGGCACTGTTGGCACATATTCATTGTAAAATATTGATCCAGACAAAGTGTTACACACCTCCAATACCAGCATTTGGCAAGCTGGGGCAGGAACATCCTGAGTTGGAGGCCAGGCTGGGCTGCATAGTGAGTTCAAGGCTAGCTTGTGTTACATTGCTAGGCCTTGTCTCCAAAACAAAGTTATTTTATTGTGAAAATCAGACTTTGCTAATTCTGAAACTCTTTGAAAAAAGATCAATAAGACTCTGTTAGCTAAATAAACACTTGACTCATCAACTACTGAGATGGACTATCATTTAAAACACACAGTTTGCTGATTTTGGAAGCTGATCATCTTGTTTCTAGATAACCAAGTCCCCTGTACCTCATCAAGTTAATTTCTATAATTATTAGTTATGAAAAAAGGAAAAGTATGAAAAATAAAAGTTTTAGAAATTGTTGAAAACTCTTATAAAAGATAAACTCAAAGATCAAAAAATGCTAAAAACGAAGATTTCACTAAATGTTACTTATGACAGACTTGGACTATTGCTTGTTTAGCATGCACAAGCCCTTGGATCCGTCCTACCCCACCTCAGCCAAAAAGGACTGTTATACATTGATTATAGATTTTAAGTATACATATAAAGAACCACAATAAAGATTTCATTAAAAGAGCACCATAGTATGCATCTATATGGCACAGGCTAGAAACTGTCTTGTTGGAATTATTTACATTTGTAAAAGACCAAACAGTATACCTTCTTTCTAGGAAGCTAGAAAGGGTATGTAAGGTTAAATGCTCTATTTACATCCCTACCTATTTTCAAAGGGTAATATAAAAGATTATTCAACCTATTACTTAGATTAGCTGATATCAAGTAGAAGTATTAAAGTAGAAACATTTGGTCCTATCAATTTTTTTTAAATTTTTTTTTAAATTTTTTATTAATTTTATTTATTTCTGTATGTGTATGAATGTACTGCCTGCATGCAAGTCTGTGCACCCGTGTCTTGCAATGCCGCGGAGGTCAGAAGAGGGTCTCGGATTCCCCTGGAACTGGAGCTCTCCTGGAATTGGAGTCTCAGATGGCTCTCAGCCACCATGTGGGTGCTGGGGATCGAACCCGGGTCCTCTGTAAGAGCGGTCGGCGCTCTTAACCACTAGGCCATCTCTCCAGCCCGGTCCTATCAATTTTTGAGTATTTACTAAGACAATATTTTCTGTAGCTTAACTGGAGGCACTTAGTAACAGAGCCTTTGAGGTTTGCTGCTTCGGCACAGTGTAAGACATCGTTTCCTCTCATAACCTTGCAGTCTGCAGCTTACAGTTGATCACTTGAAAAGTAAGCAAAGGCTTTATCTCTATCATGTAATTATGTTAAACAGTAGAAACAGATCACTTCTATAAACACAGGAAGAACATTTCTAAATCAAAATGCAAAAAATTATCTCACTGTCAGTTGTTTATATCATCTGATGTTCCTTTAATCATGCATGGCCACAATGCACACAATGTTCTTCCTTCCTAGAACCAGGCTGGCAGCTTCACTATGCTGCAAGCTTCTAGGCTGTCTCCTGCCTGTAGGCCGGTAGTCTCTAGGATTAGCTCTGGCAAGGAGAGGGCAGGGAACTGCAGGAAGTTACCTGATGGGAAATGAAAGACGGACATGGACTCAGAGAAATTCCGGGACATAAACTCAGTTTTATTCGTGCCAGCAGTGTGTTTATATACTAAAAGCTACTGTGCTCTGGGCAAGGAAGTGGGGGACAGGCAGAAGGGAAGGGCAAGCCACCTTGGCTCCTACTGGGGGGTTGCAGAGCTCCTGTTTGCGCAACTGGTAAACTAGAGGTATGACATTTTGCTCAATACCTCAAGGCCATCTGATTCTGGAACTTTGCAGAGATAGGCGAGACAGGAAAACACCACAATATCCGGACCTTACGGAGCTATAGATATAGAGATATCAGATAACTCTCGGAGGTTCCTCAGGACAGGTTTTGGCAGGTCCTTGCCTCGAGCCAGACAAAGTTTCATTCTTACATCTCACTACACTATCACAAGGTAAAGGTAGGAGATTTACTATAGCAGTTGTCCACAACTGCAGTCATGAAACTCTCATGTTTCATGATGTAACACACAAATGAACACACAAACCCTGAATTATCCTATGTCCTATTGTCTTCTAAGTACCATATAGATGAAACAACTTAGCACACACAAATTATTAGTATATACAATTGGCTTTTGACAAAGTGTGTTCTTAAAAAATCATCTGGTATTCTAATACAATCTAAAACTATTTACTATTTATTTTTTAATCTTAAATTTTTTTCTTATTTTTTATTGAACTTTTGTACATTTCATACAACATTTCTTAATCAAATTTAGACCCATTTCCCTCTTCCACGTTCCCCATCCCACCAGAACTGGTGCATTCTGCCATATATGTCTTTCATCTTTTTCTCTGTCTTTTTAAATTTTTTGATGCAGAAGTTTACTGTTTTGGTCAGTTCTTTGTACAAGTCTTTTTGGTGTTGTTGTTGTTCCATTTAATTTTATATTGCTCCAAAATATGCATTTATACACTCCACACATATATCAAACTTACAAAGTCTGAAAATAAACTTGGTTAATTCCAAAACACATTTAGGGATTCACATTTTAACAGTAGAGTTGCATGTAGGTAAAAAGATATTTCTTTATATTCATAAATTATATAGCAGGTTGATATATGTTTTAATGTACTTTTTATAATAACATCAGGTAATGTGGTATTATATTTACTAGAAAAGGAAAAAAAATTACTCAGTTTGCCTTACATATAAAGATTTGGTGCTAGGATTCGCAAATGAGGGACACCATATGTTGCTTGTTTTTCTGGGACTGTGTTACTTCAGTTAGCATAACTACTTCTAGCTCCATCCATTTACTTGCAAATTTCATGGTGTCATTTTTCTTTTTTTTTTTTTTCACAACATTTTTTTTTATTGATGCTTTGTGCATTTCATACATCATTTTCCAATTCAGTTCAGGCATATCGCCCCTTCCCTTCACCCCCACCCCCACCCCAACCGAGATCATGCATTCTGCCATGACTGTCCTGCATATCTCTCTCAGTTTTTTTTTCCATTTTTTAGCTATAAGTGATAATCCATGAGTACAAGCATCCTTCATGTATAACCATGAACTCACTATGTAGACAGGTAGACCAGGTTGGTCTTAAATTCACAAAGATTTGCCTGATTTCTGAGTGCTGGGCTGGGCTTAAAAGCCTATGCCACCATGCCTGGCTGCAACAATATTTTTAACATTACTACTTAGTTTTCCCTGCAAACTCCTTGCCATTTGATGGTTTCCAATTCTAGACTGTCTTCTCAATAAAGGATCAGCAAGCTCTTTGAAGTCCACCCTTCTGCACTGCAATCTGGAAAGACTTTCTAGACAGAAAGCTGGGCAACAGAGCTCACTTCATTTATTTACCCTTTCTTGGGCATTGTTGCTGTGGGGTGCTTACTACACAATACCTGGAACCTTCTGTTTCTTTCACATTATCCATTAATTTGTTAATTATATAAGGAAAAATGCAGAACCGCATTTCTGTTACTCCAAGGTTGAAGATGGATATCCATTATGTTAGACATTCATGTTATGTTTATATAAGGTTAGAAAGTCTCAAGCTGGGTGTNGTGGCACATGCCTTTAATCCTAGCACTTGGGAGGCAGAGGCAGGTGGATCTTTGTGAGTTCAAGGCCAGCCTGGTCTACAGAGTGAGTTCCAGGACAGCTGGGGCTACAGGGAGACCCTGTCTTGAAAAGACCAAAAAAAAAAAAGATTAGAAAGTCTCAAGATTATATTTAACAGTTAAAAATATTTTGTAAAATAATATTTTCTCTTTTTATTGATATGTGTTACAACCATTCATAATTTATCCTATGTAATCCTATGGTGTGTTCTATCATGTAGGAATACTAATATTTATATTGTAGAAAAAAAGAGAGAATGTAAAGTTATACTTTTCACCTGCATGCAACTTTACTGTTAAAATGTGAATCTCTAAATGTGCTTTGGAATTAGCCTATAGTTTATTTTCAGGTTTTGTAACTTTGATTTATGTGTGGAGTGTATGTATGCACATTTTGGAGTAATATAAAATCAAATGGGAACAAAAAAAAATAAGAGAGAAAAACCTACGCAAGGAACTGACCAAAACAGTAAAACTGTGCACCGAGAAGGTCATGGAAGACTGAGAAAAATATATAAGACAGGACTTGTGTATGACAGAATCCATGAGCTCTGACAGGGGGAGGGGGGGAATGAGGGGTGGGCATGGATGGGGGAATGAGTCTAAATTTGATTTGGAAATGTGCTCGATAAAAATTAAAACTATATATAAAAGAAAGTCTCTGTTTTCTTTTTTTGTATTTTTTGTATTTATGATACAGGGTCTCCCTTTAGTTCTAGCTGGCCTGGAGCTCTCTATGTAGATCAGGCTGGTCTTGAACTCACAGAGATCTGCCTGCCTCTGCCTCCAGAGTCTCTTTATAATATCTTCATTGAGGAGGCCTGGGCCCTCCAGCCAGGCCAGCAAAAGCACAGGTGGGCTGAAACTGTGCAGGGGCACTTGCACAGAGGACAGTCACTTGAGCCAGGTGGATTACTCACTGGACTGTGTGGGGGCACTTGCACAGAGGGCAGGCACTTGAGCCAGGCGGATTACTCACTGGACTGTGTGGGACCACTTGCACAGAGGGCAGGCACTTCAGCCAGGCAGATTACTCACTGGACTGTGCAACAGCGTGGGCAGAGTTACCCAGCCAGCCAGAGCACACGGTACCGGCACACAGGCCAATGGAGCAACATATCTCCTGCCCCATCACTCAAGTTGCTGAGCGAGTGTCCCAGTGGGATCACAGTAGTGATTCTGGCACACAATGCAATAGAAGAAACAATGAACCTGACACAAGACCAGTCCCAGAACACTAGGCTCCACAACCAACCTAGAGGAACTGGCTGACAAGAAACAGAGTGAACACAGCAGTCAGCAGGATACTGACCTGGTTGCTACCTACCCAGTTTTTGGAGAATCTTCAGAACAGAAAGGGAAGAGTGAGCTAGACCTTCCAATATATAACCAAAAGTGAAAGCCTGAAACCTAGACCAGCCAACCCTCCATAAACAAGGAAAAAAAAACAATGTAGGCATCTGAAGTGAACAAGCAAAGAAAGCCCGTGACACAGTGAAGAAACATTTGAGATTTGCATTAAAGTACAAAAAACAAGCCAGGTGGGCATGGTGGTGCATGCCTTTAATCCCAGCACTCAGAAGGCAGAGGCAGGTGGATCTCTATGAGTTCAAGGCCAGCCTGGTCTACAGAGCAAACTCCAGGCCAGCTAGGATTAAAGGGAGACCCTGTCTCAAAAAGATAAAAAAAAAAAATACAAACAACAAACGACAGAACAAACTCACATGCCAAAAACACAATGAAAGAACAACATGGGAAAAGCACATAATTCTACCAATCCTATAGAATATTCCTACAATGATATCTCCCTGGAGGTAACCCAGTACAAAGATCTTAGAAGAACAATCATAAACATACTCAAAGAATTCAAGGAATATAAAGAACAAATCAAAGAACTAAAGGGAGAGAATGACAAACTCTGGAAGGAAATGGAAATGCCAAAAAGGTCCCATGCTGAAATGAAAAATGAAACTGACCAGTGAAGCAAGGAGCTACAAGAAGAGAATGACAAGCTCCAAAAGGAAGTGGAAATACTAAAGAAATCACAGGATGAAATGAAAAAGGAAAATGAACACTCATCCAATCAACAGGAAAGGATGGGAGAAAGCCTCAAAAGCAGATTGAACCAAGCAGAAAATAGAATGTCAACACTGAAAGATAAAGTGGAAGAACTAGAAAGCTTAAGAAAAGCATATGAAAAATTTAAAAACACACAAGAGTGGAACAACCAGGAAATGTGGGACACCATGAAAAGACCAGACCTCCACATCATAGGGATAGAGGAAGGAGAAGAATCCCAACACAATGGTATTGATCAGATCTTCAACAGAATAATAGAAGAAAAATTTCCCAAACTGAAAAAAGACAAAGCCATATAAATACAGGAAGCACATAGATCACCAAATAGACAAGATCAGAAAAGAAATTCCCCATGCCATATCATAGTTAAAACACTAGACACCCAAAACAAAGACAAATTACTGAAGGCAGCAAGAGAAAAACAAGTTACATATAAAGGGAAACCCATCAGAATTACACCTGACTTTTCAATGCAAACAATGAAAGCCAGAAGAATGTGGACCAAAGTATTCCCAGTTGTGATGGTTAATCCTGGGTGTCAACTTAACTGGACTAAGGAACAAATAAGAGAAAAAGGATCTTTGGATTGGACTACCTCAACCCGGATGGCCCACCCCAAATGTGGGCATTACCTTCTGCCGGCAGGCAGTATAAAAGGCCATAGCAGAAGGAGCTGGTCCCTTTTTCCTGCAGCTTGCTTCTCTCTCACTGGTGAGTTTGTCTTGCTGCTGTGATCAACCCTTTGGATCCCAGCATTTACTGAGACCGGCAGATCTCCTGGAATCCATCGGACTATTGAGATATCCAGCCTTGCAGACTGAGCAGTTCCCTGGATTCTCAGCCTCTCCAGTTCAGTGCAGCTACTGTTGGACTACTTGAGCTCTGTCATGTGAGCAAATCAGTAAATTGTATATAGCTATATATATATTCATCCTGTTGCTTCTGTTTCTTTAGAGAACCCTGACTAATACACCAGTGCTAAACGTTAGATGCCAACACAGATTACTATACCCAGCAAAAATGTCGATTATAGTTGAAAGAGAAAGAAAAATCTTTCATGACATAAACAAGCTGAAAGAATACATGTCCATGAACGGCCAAGTACAGGGACTCGGGTGGGGTGGGGGGCTTGGAAAAGGAAGTGATTCTAGATTCAATCGAGAAATGATGTATGACCTATGGAAAAAATTTAATAATAAAAAAGTATTTATCTTAAAAAAGAAATTACATTCTCCATCACTGAGAAGAAAACTTCATTTACACAATAAAGTTCACAAGTAAGGGGGGGGAAAAAGAATGCATGTCCAGAAAATCAACCCTTCAGAAAATACTCGAGGCAATTCAAAGGACAGAGGAAAGGAGCAACTATCCCCAAACACCTAGAAAGAGAAATGCTGGAATACTAACCTAGATCAAAAATGCAAACAGAAAATAAGCAGAAAGGAAGCAACACACATCTCTCACTAATAACCTTAAATATTAATGGTCTAAACTCCATAATCAAACAACATAGACTAGGAGAATGGATTAGGAAACAAAACCCATATATATATGCTGTCTACAAGAAACCAATCTCACCCTCAAGAATAGGCACCAACTCAAGGTGAAAGGATGGAAAAAATATTCCAATGCAAATGGTATAAAAAAGCAAGTAGGAGTTGCTATTTTTTTTGTTAGGAGTTGCTATTTTAATATCAGACAAAATAGACCTCAAAGTAAAACTAATCAGAAGAGACAAAGAGGGCCATTACATCCTTATCAAGGAAAAATTAATCATGAAGATTTTACAATCATGAATATATATGCACCAAACTCTGGTGCACTGAGGTTTATAAACACAATTCTACAGGACCGCAAGGCACAGGCTAACCCTGGTGCACTCATATTAGGGGACTTCAATACCCCACTGAGCCCTTTGGACAGGTCAAGTGGACAAAAAATAAACAGAAAGACATCTGAACTGAACAATACAATACATCAAATGGACCTCACAGACACATACTGAATATTTCACCCAAACACCAGAGAATACACTTTCTACTCAGCAATCCATGGAACAGTCTCTAAAACTGACCACATACAGGGACACAGAAAAAAAACCTCAACAAATCCAAAATGATTGAAATAACTTCATGCATTCTATCAGACCACAGTGCAATAAAGCTCAACATCAACACCAGAACAAGCCCTACTATGCACAAGAACACGTGGAGACTAAACAACACACTCCTGAATAATCAATGGGTCAAGGAAGAAGAAAGAAAAACATTCCTGGAGCTAAATGAAAATGACAATAAAACACAACAAAACCAATGGAATACTTTAAAAGCAGTCCTAAGAGGGAAATTTATAGCCCTGCATGCCTGCATTAAAAACAACAGAAAGAGCACAAATAAATTATCTAACACTGCAGCTAAAAACACTTGAGAGACAACAAGAAATGAACCTCAAATGCAACAGACAGGAAGAAATAACAAAAATCAGAGCAGAAATCAATGAAATAGAAACAAAGAAAACAATACAAAGAATCAATGAATCCAAAAGTTGGTTCTTTGAAAGGATAAACAAGATAGACAGACCTCTAGCCCAGTTAACCAAAAGAAAGAGCAACTCCAAATAAGTAGAATTCATTGTGAAATGGGAAGTATCACAACAGACAACGAAAAGATCTGTACAATTATATGGGAATACTTTGTAATCTTGGTATATGGGTGGAGGGTATGTAGGCATATTTTAGAGTAGTATAAATTTAAAAGGGAAAATGTGAATCCCGAAATATTATTTGGAAATAACATATAGTTTATTTTCAGATGACATAATTTTAGTATAGGTGTGACATATATATATATATATATGTATATGTCATATATATATATGTTAAAGTAATACAACATATATATATATATATATATATATATATGTTGAAGTAATACAAATTGGAGGAAACAACAATGACAAAAGAACTGGAACAAAGAACCGACTGAAACAGTCAAGTTCTCCCCAATACAATAATCCTCTGCTTTGAAAAACTTTAGACTCAGAAAAAGAGACAAGGCAGGTATGGCAGAATGCATGAACTTGGGTGGGGTGGGGGACATGGAAAGGGAAATGAGTCTAAATTGGACTGAGAAATGATGTATGAAATGCACAAAACTTCAATAAAAATATATAAAGAAAAATACACATACAATATCTGAAAAATATCTTCATTGAACCACATGTCTTCAGCCTTCTAGATAAAGAACATTGTGAGTTATTAGAGCGAAAAATTGCTGAACTAGTTTAAGTTGCTGCTACAACGTGAGATTTTCACAACTTCTAACCATTTGCAAGATTTTAAGAGTGTAAATAACATACAGCAATACTAACAATGAAATATTATGAAACGAATAATGAATACTACCCCTGAAAATGTTGATGTACTTGTGATTTGGGTGTCAGTGGCCAGACCTCACTAGCAGAACAATAACTCTTAATTCTTCTTTTTTTGTAGTCGAAGATTAGATGCCAGACCTTGTAGAGGAATGACAGTATGGAGCAGGCCAATGCCCCACCTGACACTTCCAGTACATATTAATTATCCATTTGATATGAATGTATTGAGCATGTGCATGTGAACAACACACACATACTCCCTATGTGACTGGCTAATTCGCTTCCAGTTAATCTCTAGAGGATAACACTCATTCCCGAGGGGAAATAAAAGAGCAAGTGTCAAATACTAAAATCGGAATTTATTTTCCAAGTTCATTTGGGAATTAGGAGAGAAATCCAACGCTTTCCAAAATCTGGACCTCAAACATTTCTGGGAATGTTTCCCACGAAGCCATCCACCCACACATCTGCCCTCTGATCAAATATTTCCAGGTTCATCTTTGAGAGATATGCAGAAATGAATAAAACATAGTCCCAGTACCTGCAGTTTATAATCAAGTGGGAAACCAATCAAAACCACAAAATTAACGTGAATCTCACTGCAAGAATGCAGTTCAGTTGCCTGCTTTCTAGCTCACTTGATAACATCACTTCCTTTGAGTTGTTCACAGATGTCCCTCACACTTGCATACTAATGTGTGGACCTGATTTTCTTATGCTGGGTTTCACTCCACCAGTCTATTCATAGACAGATCAGCCTTTAAAGATGAATCACAACATATTAATTTGATCATAGACATAGCTGTACTCCAAGAAGTAGTGGCTGAATCAATACAACCCTTTGATCTGGTGGCCTCTCAGGAGACCTGGTGCAGATTTAGTGTGACAGCAATACAAACAAGCCATGGTGTGAGTTGGTGTTATCGGCAACAGACAGGGGGGCTATGAAGCAACGATGCCCCTGGCTGTTATGAAAGCCATCAGACTTCAAAGTAGATAAAGGTATTATCAGAGGCTCCTGGCCTCTCACAACTGCCTCATGGGCCTCATGAAAAGATGGTGTAGAACAGTCTGGCTTTCTGTGCTGTGAAAAATCAAAGATTCTCTATCTCCTGACTATTGAGATAGCCCACAGTTCTCTCTAGCAGGGGAGGCAGGCTATGTTAAAATTCAATAAAAACCTAAAGAAATATTTTATCTTTATCTCGGGTTAACTTCAAAGTAGATTTTTTTCATGATGTTCATCTTTTAAAGTCATTTTATACAGAGGAGAAACACATATTATCCATAGAAATGGAATAATTTTATTTATTTATTTATTTTTTATTTTTGGAATAATTTTAATAATTGGGGCTGTTGCTTTATTGTTTCCAGGGAAAGATCTCCAACTCTCATCAGCAGTATGAGTGTCCTTGTCTGATTTTAGGTCACAGTTTCTATATTTGGTGATAAAGAAAATGAATTCATTAATTTTGATATAGCCATAACATAAAAAAATACAACTTGAAAATGAAAAAGAACAATCAAAACATACACCATCCATTCATCTCAAATAAGAATGCTCAGTGAAGCAAGACCAAAGTGAGAAATTCTGTGTAAACCATTCATATACAGTTCTAGAAAAATGCAAAGACAATACTAATCAGTGACTGAAAGCAGAATGGTGGCTGCTTGTGGTTAGGGTTGATGTAATCAGAAATGGGAGGAAAGGCTTCCAAACATTGTCTAGGAAACATCTAGTTTGATACATATATTTATTATTGTTTTAAAGCATATTAATGTGGTTGTAGTGAGGATCTTGCAGGCTTATACATGCACTTCAACATATACAGTGTGGTATGTTTTAAATACCTTCAGTCTATCTTATGCCGAGTTATACCTCAATAATGCTATTAAAAATGGATACTATTGTGCTTATTGCTGCCTATCCTTAATCAGCTGCTCCTCCTCTGAGGCTGAGACCCCCCTCCCCTCTACATGCTACTCCTAGGCTACTGGTTGAGCTCAGTGAGTTAAGAGAACATAAAAGGTGGTTTACACTAAGACTTTGGACATTCTCTGGCACTTCCATCTCTTTTTAACATCATTCTTTGATGGAATTTCTCATCTGGTTTGATTTCAAGATTTCTGAATATGCTACATTTACTGATGGTAGACTTATTTCTTTTTTCTTAATTTAAGTTTTTAAATATTTTATGTGCATGAGTGTATTGCCTGCATGTGTGGAAGTATGCCTGTGTTGTGCAATGCCTGTAGAGGTCAGAAGAAGGCATCAGAGTTCCTGGAACTGGAGTTAAGGATAGTTGTTAGCTGCTATGTGGGTGCTGGGAATGGAACCCCAGTCCTCTAGAAGAGCAGCCAGTGCTCTTGAACACTGAGCTCTCTCTGCAGCCTGACCTATTATTTCTTAATGGATATTATTATCTTTTTTCCTCCTTTTTGTATGTTATGCTTCTGCATCTTCATTGGCAAAATTCTTTAATTCTGCTTTCCAGTTAGGGCTCGTGTGCTATCAGCTTTAGAAACTCTGCTTACTTAGTTTTGAAGAGAGTATACTTTCATGATTCTCTTTTTATCTTATTAGCTAATCTTCAGTCTTTTTTTTTACTCCTTTGTTTTTCCAGAACTCTAGAGGAAAGTTATGTCATTTGTAGAAAAATGGATACAATTGGAGATAATCAAATCAAGCAAAGTAAACCAATTACAGAAAGACATACTGCGTTTTATTCTCATTTGTGATTCCTAGATTTTTAAAAAATTTTTTAAATTATTTTTATTTATTTCTGTATGTGTATGAATGTACTGTCTGCATGCAGGTTTGTGCACCCGTGTCGTGCAATGCCACAGAAGTCAGAAGAGGGTGTCGGAATCCCCTGGAACTGGAGTTCTCCTGGAATTGGAGTTTCAGACGGTTCTCGGCCGCCATGTGGGTGCTGGGGATCGAACCCGGGTCCTCTGTAAGAGCGGTCAGCGCTCTTAACCGCTAGGCCATCTCTCCAGCCCAATGATTCCTAGATTTTTATGTAGATACATAAATATATATGGAATATGATGGGGAATAGATTCAACATATAGTATATGAATGTATAAAAGTTTGAAACATTAAATAAATCTTGAAAACATAGGAAGTAGCTCAGGGTTCACTCATCGTGTGTCATTCTGTACTGTCACTCGATAGGCTATCTCACTGTGCATGGACATCAATATTATTCATATACCCATAACAATTTTCAGATGTGTTCCTGCAATCAGGACCTTCCTCTGAGCTCCATTTATGAATATTCAGTAGACTACTTTCTGTGTCTTTTCAGGTGGCTAAGAGACTTAGCCATCTCCACCATCACCAAATCATTCATACCACCATCTTTCCCATCTCTGTTACTAAAAACTCTAAACATTATAACTTCCCATATATCACACAGTCTATTGAATTCTATTAATTAATTCTACTGAAAGTTCTGATGTTTCTAGCCTCAGTTGAAATCCAGAATCTGCTCAGCTCTAGCCATGTCTTTTAAAATACTGATTGATTGATTGATTGATAGATTGTATTTATGAGTATTTTGCCTGTATATATGTAAGTGCCACTGTGTGGTTCAATGCCCACAGAGCCAGAAGAGGCATGAGATCCCTTGGAACTGGAGTTACAACTGGTTGTTAGCTACCATGTAGGTGCTGGGAATCAAACTTGGGTCCTCTGCAAAAGAGCCAGTGCCCTTAACCACTGTGCCATGTCTCCAGCTCCTTGGCATGGCTTTTGAAGCCGCCTTGTCTAAGCCACTATTACTTCTTACCTAGGTTAGTTCCATAGACTGTCATATGGAGTTTGTGTCTCTTCCTTACTTCCTACAGTCATTCTCAACCAGCAGCCAAAGTGATCCTTTTACACTTTAAACTAGTTCTTGGCAGCCTTGTTATAAATCCCCCAATGGTGTCTAAACTTTCTCAGAGTAAAATCCAAAGTTCTCATTGTGGTCCTAGGATCTACATGACCTTCCCCCTGCCCTCAGTCTCCGGCCATGCTTTCTAACCACACCAAACTGCATGCTGTTCCTTGTATTCTCTAAGCCTCTTCTGATTTTTCTCTTATCTTTCCTCAGCTTAGACTATCTATTTTTCTCAGATTGTTATTTGTTTTAGGCTTCTGCTACTTATTGTCTTAGTAGCATTCTTGACCCCTTATATGATGCATGAATCCACCCTGTTAACCATTCATTCTTTATAATATTTCACTTGCTTATTGTCTATTGGCTGTTACTGCTGCCTCACACATTCTATACCTACATTTATTAATTGTCTCTGTCTCTGCTTCCCATGTCCCCAAACAAAAAAATAGTATAAGTAAAAGGTCTCTGTTATATTCATTGCTACATTCATAATGGGTAGGTAGAGTAAGCAGTCAGTAAAATACATTGAATGAAAAAAAATGAATAAACAAAGAAACAAACATTGCTATTGCAATACCACTCAAAGGCTTTCTGATACATTTATCCTTATATCTTCCTTTCTTTTGAAACAATGAGTACACTGGTTTTGTGTTTTTTCTTTTTTTCCCAATTTTTATTGAAGCTTTGTGCATTTCAGACAAAATTTCCAATCAAATCCAGACCCATTCCCCCTCCTTGTCCCTCACCCCCAACCCCACCAGAGCTCACGCATTCTGCCAAACATGGTTTTCATCTTTTTCTCAGTCTCTTTTAAAAATTTTGATGCAGAAGTTACTGTTTCGAGCATAAGTTCACCAAATGGTCAGTCATTTGACCCAGTCTTTTTTGTTGTTTTTGTTCCTTCCAATTTGCATTATTCCAAAATATGCATATATACATGCCACATATATCTGTTAGCATCTTCAGCTTATGATTTCATTTTTTTATTAGGCCGAAAGATGTCATGTTTGAAGGCTCCTCCTTGGCAATCCCAAACCACCATCAGTCCTGCCCTTATACTCCACACTGGGGTTTTCCCTTCCCATGGTCACCAAATGAGGTCCAGTAAGCACCATGTCCTGTCTTGATCTTCCTGTACTGGTCTCTGTGATACAGCCTGGGTAGTCCAACAATGGCAATCAATACTCTGAAGAGGCTGAAACCCCAGTAGTAGCTCAGTCCACAAGCTGGGTGTCTCAGCAGTCCCCATCTGGCACTGAAGGTTTAGAGGATTCTTGGTGAGACATGAGTCTTCAGCCCATATTGGAAGGTTGAAAAACTGTGTCTCATGTCTTTGAAGGATGGCAAATGCAGTGGCAGCCTCAGGGTAGCTGCACTTGCCAGTAAGACAGGCAAAACGACTGCGCTTTTTTTTTTTTTTTTAACTTTTTGTCTTTTTACTAAGATCTCAAGTTTTATACCTGAAGTATAATTTATCAATTTCTCAGGCCTTACTAATTATTTATTTCTGGTTATACTTACCTTTTGGATGCTTAAGGCCACACTGCTGGTCTGGATTAACCAAGGTTTTTGTTTTCTCAAGGTCAGTTGAGGATCTAGTCCTCAGGGTTTCTTTTTCTTTCAGGGGAGGGGAGGGAAGGCTTCTTTTGGATTTTCATTTACCAGTTCCATCCACTCAAGGACAAATTCAGGTCTTGCTAGACCAGGCTTCCCTTTTGAAGCATGAGCAGACTTTCCTCTTTATAGACTGGACACTGGCTGAAGTCCCATTAGTGGATCTCTAAGACCTCCCTGCACAGTGAGATGGTGACTCACATTTGCAGGATATTTCAAGAGATGTCCCCATGTATAGTCCCCTGAGATTTAGTTGATCTCTGAGGGCAAGGAACAAAGTTATACCTTAGGACCCTTCACCAAATTGGTATGGACATTAAGTATGGTTGTTAAGCATCCGGAAAGGCTAAGTTATACCAGGCTGATACTTTTTTTTCTGGTTATACTTTCCTTTTGGATGTTTAAGGCCACACAGTTAGCCCAAATTAACCAAGGTTTTTGTTTTCTCTAGGTCAGTTGAGGATCTGGTCCTCAGGGGTCACTCAGGTTTTCTTTTGGGGGGAGGGAGGAAGCCCTTGGCTCCTTTTGGCTTTCATTTACCAGTTCCACCCACTCGAGGACAAAGTCAGGTCTTGCTAGACCACACTTCCCTTTTTGAAGCATGAATACACTGTTTTTTAATTCATACTTAATATTTAAGGCAAAATGAAAGAAAGGAAATAATTTCCATTAGATTCAAGAGCAATATAGGACTCCTTAGTGATGGGTAGTCCACGGTTATCAGCTGGGGTACTGGTGTACTTTTTTCCACTTTCTCAAAGACCACTGCATAGAGACACTTAATCAGCTACTACCTTCCAAATACATATGACTCATTAACAAGGTTTCTTTAATGTTCATCTCTATGGAATCTCCATCAAGTGGCAAATTGGTATCAACAACGAGAAGACTGGTATTTTGGTCTAGAAATTATCCCAAGCTTACAGAAAAGTTGAAAATAGGTTTTCAGTGGAAGTCTTTGTGATCTGAATGATTTTGGAAGTTGTCAGCTAAACTCCATTGCTTCCAAATACCTTCATTACCACTGCAGTAAACAAAGATAGTCATTTATAATCCCAAGTATCACAGCAGGAAATTAATGGTGATATAGAATGGCCATCCAGTCCTCAGTCCTCTGAGCACCGTTTCAAGTGTCACTAATTGCTCCACCAACATTTTTTGGAACAAGAGCATCCAATTTAGTGTCATGTGATTGCATTCAGTTGTCAGATCTTTTGTCTCCTATCTGGATAAAATTTAACTTCCTTTGATTTTCATACCCTCTAAGGTAAAATGCCAGTTATTTCGTATAACGCTGTGATGGTTAATCCTGGGTGTCAACTTGACTGGACTAAGGGTCTTCTGATTGGACTGCCTCAACCCGGATGGCCCACCCCAAATGTGGGCGTTACCTTCTGCCGGCAGGCAGTATTTAAGGCCAGGACAGAAGGAGCTGGTCCCTTCTTTTCTCATGCGGCTTGCCTCTCTCATCTGGTGAGTTTGTCTTGCTGTCGTGATCAACCTTTCGGATCCCAGCGTGTACTGAGACCGGCAGATCTCCTGGAATCCATTCGGGCCTTCAGCACTGGATTGGGACTACTGAGACATCCAGCCTTGCGGACTGAGCAGTTCCTGGATTCTCTCGGCCTTTCCAGTGTGGTGCAGCTACTGTTGGACTCCTTGAACTCTGTCACGTGAGCAAATCAATAAATTGTATATAGCTATATATTCGTCCTGTTACTTCTGTTTCTTTAGAGAACCCTGACTAATACAAACGCCCTACAGTTTTGGTATGTATGATGCTTCCTTTCTATTAGGTTTGAGTTATGTGTCCTTGGCAGTAATATTACTACACAAGAGATGTTGTTCTCATCACAGCCCAGCAGTTACTATATGGTTTTGACTTTCTGTATGACTGATTATGCTTATGTTATTAAGGCGATGTCTTCTAGCACCCTTTATCCTATAGTATCCTCTTGGTTTTATAATTAAATAATGTTTGGGACGTATTTTAACACAATGAAAAGTTTCCATTCTTTACCAACCTTTCAATTTACTTATGCAGTTTTCTCATTACAGATTTGTTTGTAGGTTATTGTTTTTGTTCTATGACTGGTGATTTATTACTGCTACATATTTTTCCTGAAATTCTTTCATGCTAGCTCCTCTGCCTTACCGACACTATCGTATCTTCAGTATAGTTGCTTTTGTTTTAGTTTTTTTTAGCAATGCAATGTTTCAGGCTCATCTACTTTCTAAGGCTTAGTGTCAGGCACTTTTTTAAGGAGGCATTGTTTGTTTCAGAAGCGAATTAGTTAGAATCTATAATCAGGTATGCTCATTGCTTTATGGTTAGGGGTGTTGTTGCTCTAAGGTCCTTAAGTAGACAAATCTAGATAATATAAGTACATATACACACATACCTATGATATTTATGCACACTTTTATTTTTATTTATTAATTTTTTTGACAAGGTTTACCTAGTCTCAGCCCACCTGGAAGTCACTATGTGGACCAGGCTGGCCTACATCTCACAGAGATCCATCTGCTTCTTCCTTCCGAGGGCTGGGATTAAAGGCATGTATCACCACGTCTGACATTTTATTGTTTTTTGTTAGTTTGTTTTGTTGTTGTTTTTTTGTTTTTGTTTTTGTTTTTTCGAGACAGTGTCTCCCTGTAGCCCCAGCTGTCCTGGAACTCACTCTGTAGACCAGGCTGGCCTTGAACTCATATAGATCCACCTGCCTCTGCCTCCCGAGTGCTAGGATTAAAGGCGTGTGCCACCACGCCCAGCTTGTTGTTGTTTTTTGAGACAAAGCCTCATTATGTAGCCCTGATTGGCCTCAGTCTTACAGAGATCTGCCTGCCTCTGCCTACTAAGTGCTGAGATTAAATGTGTGTGCTCCATGCCCTGCATGTACTTTGATCTATGCATACTGTGGTAGCTGCTATTCCACATCAACACTTTATTTTCCATTCCAGCATTTCTTCTTTTCTCTTTTTCCCTATTGATACTTTTATCCATTGTCAGTGCCAACCCTGGTTCCTGTTGTTCTTGTTCTGTGTCCTTACTTGTCATTCTCTCTGCAGGAAGCCTCATCGTTACCATCACCTCACCCAACTCTCCTGCTCACATTAGTACCCTGCTCCGGACATTCCCTCAAATGGATGCCCTCCCTCCTCACTATGCTCAAGCATTGTGCTGTGACAGCTGCCTCATTTACATTACCCAGACTCTGACACCTTGTCACAGGCTGTTCTCTGTCCTCCTGTCACCTCACTTGGGCTTGGTCTGGCAGATCTCCTACTCTGGCAGATCATCTACTGACTAACCTGGCTACATTTTATTTTGATTAGGCTTTAAATGATTTCATTGTATTGCATCATTTTTATCTGAAGCTACACATTCTATCTGAGGTATGCTGCCTTCCTTCAGCTAATGGTACATTTCAATAATTAGGGCTTCTTAGCCTTTTCGGCCAGGAATTTCAAAAAGGCATTGCTATGACATTGTTTCTTTAATTAAACTGATTAATTATAGAATTAGAAGAATGATCCAGGCACAGTGGCACTACTTAACTGCAAATCTAGGTAGCTTTATACAAACTGAAACACATAGATTACAGGGTCTTTAATAGGATCCAGAAAAGCAAACTTTATAGGGGTTGGGAGTGGATTCTGTTGATAATTGAGCCACTCACCCATTTAATACAATTGGTTGGAAGAATAAAAGTGAATTGACATTCCTGGAGGCTACAAATACCTACCACTATCGTACTCCAAGGGCTACAGAGGGATTTATAGGAAAATAGTGCAGATGGCAACAAGATTTGAATATATGGCTTCTGAAAACAATGTCTTCTGACTTCCAGGGAATTAAAGTCTAACCATCATTGAAAGCTAGAGAGGAGAACTTTTTCATGTCTCTCTGATGTGGATTAAGTAAAGCAATTTATACATTTTAAGGTGTGTTATAATGGTTTTGAGACCATGGTTGTGGTGTGTAAGCAGAATTAACAGACACCGAGTGTCTTTCTGTAGCACAATCCTTTGCAAACCCTGGACCCAAGACATGATTTTTCTTTGTGGATCTGTTTCTTTTGTCTTTCCAGTGTTAATGACAAATTTGAAAGAAGCTAATTTTCCTTGACCTTTAGCCTTATCTCACACTGTTAGGAAAAGTGCGAACAGAGGGACTCTTTAGTGAGGTATCTTAAGTACTTTGTCATAATATGTGTTTTTACAGGGAAACACTTTTGTGATGAATTATAATCACTAGGCAAGCACTCTGATGGTGCCAAAGCATATGTTAGTGTGCCTACCCCCTCTGCCTTTTGTAACTGAGGTTTTCCTAGCTCGTTTTCTGTTGCTATGATAAAAACTGACCAAAGCAACTTGAGGATTAGAGGGTTTATTTTACCTTAAATATCCTGGGTCACAGTTCATCACTGAGGGAGTCAGGGCAAGAAGTCGAGGCAGGAACCTAGAGGCAGGAACTGAAGCACAGACCCTGGAGGAAGGCTGCTTACTGGTTTGCTCCCCTGGCCTGTGCTCAGACTGCTTTTTTACACAATGTTGGACTACCTGCCCAGAGGTGGCACAGCCCAAAGTGGGCTGGGCCCTCCCACATAACTCAAAATCAAGGAAATGTCCCATAGACATGAGCACAGGCCAGTCCAATGAAGAAATCCTCAGTTGAGGTTCCCTCCACCCAGGTGTGTCAGTGACAACTGAAGTTATCCAGCACACTTGGGTAAGCCTCTAAATGTCTCAACTTCACTGCTTCCTCTTGGATGTTCATTTCATAATAATATAATCTTAGGCATCCGGCCGAACATTTAAGTGTCTGGTTCCCTATCTATGGTCATGAGGATTCTAACAGTGCCCACATAGTCGGGCTTTTGTGTTGATTAAATGAAGCCATGTCAACATAGCGGTTTGCGAAGCACCAAATATGGTCAGTGTCAGTGAAAGCTTACTCTTCCTAGCTGCTGCTCTACTTCAGGATCGTGCATGCTTTTCTAGTCTCTCCTCAAAGGGAAAGGTCTATTGGAGATTCTAATACAAGACCGGAGGCCCCCATAGCTTTGGGCTTCTGATCAGGATGCCCACTAGTAAAGGTGGGAAGTACGTCAGAACAAATAGAGCCTATAGGGGGGACACCATCCCTATTAGAACTTAGCAAGGTCTTAAAAGCAGGTGGGGGTAGAAAGAATATTAGAGTCGAAGGAGTTAATCTGAAAAGCCAAAGTGTCTAGTGGATAATCCTTAGTATTGGTGGAACTCAAATTTTTCAGAGTCCTTTAGGTTCTTGCTGAAGGAGCGGATCTCTTCTCTAGGGTGTGGGAGCCAGTGATCTTGTCCTTAAGGTGACATTTTGTTGCTCTTAAAGGGAGAATAAGAAGGAGGAAGAGAAAGAGTATAAGAAAAATAAAAGAAAGAGAGAAGGGCAAGAGGAGGAAAAGAAGAAAGGAAAGAATTGAAGAAAGGAAATACATGCAAAATGGTTTGACCCAAATTGTTCTTTAATGATCCTGTAAATGTGCACTGTGTCTGCCTTATCTGCACCTACATCGTCTCAGGATATGATCCTGCTACCTAATGTTTATATGACAGAACGGAAGCTCAGCCACATAGTTGCCTGGCTTTTCCATCACGACGTAGAATGCTGTTCCTCAAGGCAAGGGAGCTTTCAGTTTGCAGGTGGGACCAGGCTGCTAATCAGCTGGCCACTGAGGAGCCGATCCCGGATGGTGAGGGGGGCCTCCAGTCTAGTCACAATGGGCCATATGAGTGGAAAATGGAAGGGAGTCAGAGAAAAGCCATGTGAGAAAGACTCACCAGCCACTTTTGGCTTTGAAGTGGGGAAAGAGAGCTAGTAGTTGGGGAATTACAGCAGCTCTAAGTCAAAAGAGACCAGAAAACATTCTCTTAAAACTTCCAAAAAATGAATGCACTTGTACTATCTTCTTGATTTCAGTCCATCAAAACTTGTTTAAGACCTCCAGAACTTAGGAAAATGAATAAGTATTGATAAAACAAGTTGGGGGCTGGAGAGATGGCTCCCCAGTTACGAGTACTTGCTGCTGTTTCACAGGATCTGGGTTCAGTTCTCAGCACCCACATGGTAATAACCATCTATAACTCCAGGTCCAGGGTATTTGACAGCCTCTTCTGACTTCTGTGTGGATTTCGTGACACAGGTACACCTGCACACATGTGGGCAATATACTCATATGCATAAATTACAAATTAATAAAAGATAAAAGACAGTAAATTATACATTTGTGATAGCAACAATAGAAAACTAGTAGTCCCTCAGAAAGTCTTAGGAGCCATGTACCCCGGTATAAAGTTCTTGGGGCCTTTCAACCAGGCTTTACATTTGGGCCCCTTAGGTGGCTGGGCTGCCCTGTCCCTAGCAAGGTTGGGTGAGCTGGTATCCAAGACATCTTGTTGAAGGCATGTGATTGGCTGTCAGCCAAGGAGACCTCCATATGCAGCCAAATTCCTTCTGAATGGAGTAAGGAGATCTGTTTCAAGCCAGAGGTGAAGAATTTTGGCTGGATTATCCCAGTAAATTCCCAGGATGTCTGGGAACTCCCTGTTTGAGGCATTCTCTCACTAAGAAAGTCTGAGTATCCAAAATGACACCCCCTCCTCTACTGGGGCACCCTGTGTGATAAACTGGGTAGATGCCCGAAGGCCTGCTTTGGCTGACTTCTTTCTTTGCTCTCTGCTGGTGGAGGTAAGCTAGAAGAAACAGGTTATAAAAGTAGGAAAGCAGGCACAGATCTGCAGCCTCAGAAAGGCCCAAGCCTGTGTTGCAGTCACTTCACAGTGCAGATCAAGGGAACGGTCCAGGGTCAAGGGGCAGTTTAACTTGGACCATTTCCTTTTGTGTGACTTGGCAAAGAGAAAAATTGTCTATCAGTTTTTAAGTGGAAGTCTTGACCTGACCGGGGAGAAGATTCCAGCTAGTTCAGGTTCCCAATGGACGGGAAGTCTTGACAGCACAACGTTAGAAGTTCAGGCGCTGGGAAAAGAACCACAGAGAAGCTGACAGCGCAAGCTGGGGAAGATGCGGGAAGTGGGGTCTCCTCTAACCCATCCTGGGGGTCTCTGACTGGCTTCCTCCTCCAATGCCTTCCAGGGCAGCTGTCACAGGCCTCCCTTATTTGCCCAGGCTCTGGGCAGGGAGGGAGGTGCTGGTGGGAGCATCATTGAAGAAGATGCAAGGAGCTGGCTGCAGGCCCAGCGGGCGGGCCACGGCAGAGGGGTGGGGACCAGGGGTGGGCTGCGCCCTCAGGCTCTGACCCAGTCCGTAGTCGCTGAAAGCAGCTGTCAGTTCATTCACTCTCCTTTCAGAAGAAGGGAGGGGATAAAAGGTATCTGGCCTCTGCTCATAAAGCCTGGCTCGCAACCCCGCTGCCTTGCCGGCCAGCAGCTCCCGTCCCACACTGGGACCATGCCCCGCTGCGTCTTCCTGCGCGGCCACAATCCAGGACTGGATTTCTGCAGCTGAGAGAGAAAACTTTTTTTTTCTCCAACTTTTCTTCTCTCCAACAACTGAATCATGCCATGTACGCAGAGGAGCTGGCTTGCAGCGCTCCAGGTGGCGGCTCAACTTCTTAACTTTGGGGCGCTTTGCCACGGGAAAGCTCAGCAGGGCCCAGTTCGCTTCCCAGACCAGAGGCAAGGTTAGTGGCTCTTCTTATTTCCTTTTCAAACAGTGGGTGGCAAGACGTGTGGGACTTGGTGTGTCCCTTTCCCTCAGCAGGGCTGAGCTCAGGGGGCTGGGAGCTCAGTCCTGGCCTTCCTCCCGACCCAGATGTGGTTAAACCATACTTAACTTTTCACTGAGGGGTGACTGTCCTGCTTTCTAACACAGAGGTGACACTGCCACTTCCAAAGAGTCTCTCTCCCCCCCACCCCGTCTCACTTTCTGTCTCTGTTTCTCATTTTCTTCCCCCTCTCCATTTTAATTCCCCTTTTGCAGATTCTGATATGGAAAATTATTTTTATTAAAGAGTTCCAGCTGGCCGCAGGCAGTCATGACAATGTTTCCCTTAGTTTTAAACTGGTCAGGAAAGTGGAAATGTGATTCTGACCCCCTGCTGAGCAAGCTTGGCTCTGTTTGACTTTCCTGGAAAGATTTAGCTGTGCTTTTCAGATGACAGTCCTGTTGAGGGGGACTTTGCCTCCTCAGGGACTCACATTTGGTTTCTTCATCCCGTGTTGTGTGTTGCTGACATTTCTCTTTCTAACTTTGTGAATCAAATGTTGAGAGAACACTGGGGGATTGTGGCAGTGGTTTGTAATTATTCCTGATTATTAGTTTAAGTTTATTGCTTCTGCTTGTTATTAGACTTAGAAGAGTTGGAATGTTTTCCCCTTTAGTGCATCTGGGTGAGGAGTCCAAGCAGCAGTTATAGCTTGCCAGCCCCATCCCAGTACTAACAATGACTTTCTGGGTTGAGGAGTCCAAGCAGCAGTTATAGCTTGCCAGCCCCAGCCCAGTACTAACAATGACATTCTGGGTTGCCTGTATCCTGGTTGTCTCATGTCCAGTTTACAAATGGGGAAGCTGGAGATGGGAGGCCTTATGAGCCTTGCCAAAGGTGAAGAAAGGTTTTGAACTAAGGAAATTGACTTAAAATCATGCAGCCATGCACATTAGGAAGAGCAGGAATAGCACACCCAGACAGACAGACAGACAGACACAGTTAAACACATACACACACAGTTATACACACACACACACACACACACACACACATACACACACACACACACACACACATGCATTTGATGCTGACTGCACATTCTCATTGTCACAAAGTGTCTTCCACAATCTTCTACATACCTTTAATTCCCAAGAATTAACATCACCAGCATGTCGCTGTGTCAGGGGTCCGTCCGCAGGCAGGGTTTTCTGTCCAAGTTGCACAGCTCAAGCCCTGCTGGAGAACTCCTCTGGTGCAGCTCCAGAGATCAGACGCTAATTCTCCCTCCTTTTGCTTTACTTGGAAGGCAGAAGCAGCAAACACTGGGGTTAGATGTCAGTCAGCCAGCAGTGGCTGTGTAAACGTTCCAGATACAATCTCAAACCCGTAAGTTTAAAATAGCAGCTCTCGTTCTTTGAAAAGCAGTCCCTTTGTGAAAAGTCTCCATTCTGGGGCAGCACAAACAAGGCCCCCAAGCACTGCCCGAGGCATGTGGAGTTGATTTCATTCAGACACATTCTCCTGGGTAAGTTTTCAGTTGTGCTTGCTCCAGGACTTTGTAAGGGAATTCAGCCTGGTGTAGAGCAGACAGCTCGATTTGGCTATTTTCCCTAGTTACCTTTAGGGATATGCTGAGAATATCTGATATCAAAAGGAGGCTTTAAAGTGCTCTAAGCTTACTAGCAATGCAAGTATATTAAGGTCTAAAAACACTTTCAGTTTTTAAAAGCCTTTTTCATTAATCTTCATTAGTGAATTTACAACTAATTCACTCTTCATGCTAAGGAAAAATTTGTAGGTGGACTTCCAAGCAGAACTAAGGAGAGAAAGGGACAGAAGGAATTTTGGTATATGTGTGGAGTTATATATGCATATTTTGGAGCAATATAAGATTAAAAGGGAACAATAACAACAAAAAAGACTTGTTCAAAGAACTGACAGAAACAGTAAACTTCTGTCCAAAATAGTAAACTTCTGCATTGAAAATTTTTAAAAAGACTGAGAAAAAGATGCCAGACATGTATGGCAGAATGCACAAGCTCTGGTGGGATGGGGGGCATGGAATGGGTCTAAAGTTGATTAAGAAACATACAAAATGTGCAAAAGTTCAATGAAAAATTAAGAAAAAAGAAAGGAGAGTAAATAATGATAGAAAGAAATTCTAAATCTTCTTTGGAATAGGCCTAGGTTTGGCCTCCAGATCAGCTTCCATTTTTACTCTGACAAAATTTTGAATTGCACCCAAATTCTCAATATTCACATTTAAAAAGTTAGAGCTCATCTCACTCATCCTCATCTTTATAGATGAGTGTACTTACATGTATCTAGTGAACATTTCCTAGATGCTACTTTCTCAGGAGGTAGAAGGGAGCCATGTTGGGTCTTACAGTTGGAAAGAGATCATCTTCCTTCTAGTTCACAGCTTTGTACAGAATCAAGACTTTAGCTCTGGGCTGAGGTGGGCTGTAACTCACTCTCGAGTTCCGTCCCCCGCACCATAAATACAGACATAAATGTTTGGGTCCTGAGAAAGAGAATGGAGAAAAGTCCAAGCCATTTTAGGACAAATTTGACTTCTTCCCACGTCACTCAGTTGGGATGTAAGAATGTCTTGTGACTTCTCCAAATTGCTTAATTCACTCAACATTTTGAGTAATGAAGCTTGTGGTTTAGTTTTTCAGTTCTAATTTTAATCAGGAGTTATTATTTGTTTCCACAAATCCATAGTTTAGGTTGCAATACAATTATACTCTTTCTGTTCCCTGCCCCCCATCTTGTTGATATGGATATCTGGTAGTCTGTGGCAGAAGAGGTAATAAGCCTAGCACTTAGGTTTTGCAGGCATCAATCCCAACATTTCTTAGATAAGGGTAGAAACCATGAAAAGTGTATTAGTCCATTTTTCTGTGGTTGTCACAAAATTCCTGAACTGGCTAGTAAATAAAGATAAGAGGTTTATCCAGCTTACGATGTGCAGCTGAAAGTCCGAGATGAGGGTATCACATCAGCTCTGCTTCTGCCTTATGGCTACCTGGGAACGTATTCTATGGACAGCATCATGGTGGGAGCCAGTAGAAGAGGGAGAAATCATATGGTGGGTGAGACAGGAAGTCAGGAGTTAGGCTTGCTCTGTTTAGAAGAGCTTGTTCTTATAGAAATTCACCATGGCTCTGTGAAAACTGCATTAGTTTCTCCCAAGGGTAGCAACCCTCACTCATCTCTCCCAGTTTCTCTTTCTCTTACTCTTTTTATAAAAAACATATTTTATGTGTATGAAGGTATTGCCTGCATTGTAGGTAGGTGCACCTGTGGCATGCAATGCCCAGGGAGGTCAGGAGAGGGCATCAGATCCCCTTGGAACCTGGGTTACCAATGGTTGTCAGCCACCGTATGGGTGCTGAGAATCTGACCCAGGTCCTCTGCAAGAGCAGCTGGTGCTCTTAACTACCCAGCCATCTCTCCAGCCTCTCTGTTTTTTTCTTAAAAGCAGCACAATGCTTCTTGCATCCAGTCCTTTTCTCCTATTTATCCACATTAGGAAAACAATGCAGAAAATATAAATTTCAAGAAGAAAAACTACTGTTTAAATATGAGCAATAATAATTTCCATTTTTATACATTTTCTTAAATGCTTTGTTCCAAATCATATAGGAACATCTCACAATTGCAATTATAGAGACACTATTTTATTATTATGTAGCCTGTTGTTATTTTATCCTGTTGTTTCTGTATTTCTGCGTAACTGCCATGATTAAATATATATCATTTAGACATATACATTTATATAAATTTATACATAAAATCATTTTTAAAATGTAAGCTTGATTAAAATTACATTAATACACTTCTGTTTCATGACAACTTTAATTTAAAACAGTTATTTTCTGAGTATAACAAGACACTTTCAACTGTTTATAATTTTACTCAAAGACTATAATATTTTACTCTGAATTTTTTTTTGTGTATGAATGTGTTGTTTGCATGTAGATTTGTGCACCCATGCTGTGCAATGCCGCAGAGGTCAGAAGAGGGTGTCGGATTCTCCTGGAACTGGAGTTAAAGATGGTTCTTAGCCACCATGTGGGTGCTGGGAATTGAACCTGGGTCCTCTGCAAGAGCAGTTGGTGCTCTTAACAGCTAGGCCATCTCTCCAGCCCCTGAATTTATTTTTTAAATGTAGTTTCTTTTAAGTTTTTCTCCAATTAAATTGGTTAGTAATGAGTTTTGGAAAAACAATGTTAGACACCAATTTGTTTTGATGGAGATGCAGGCTTACATGTGTACTAGCACTTTGGTAAGAAGACATTTCATTTGATCTCAGCTTCTGACAAGATTCTAAGTGTGAGGGGGTAAAGTTTAGCTTTCCATGTATTTGTAAAGAAAGGAATTCCAGTCCTTGTGTGCAGGGTTTGCGAAGATGTGGTATGATCCTCCACTCATCACCTTTCTTCTTTGTATGTGAGTGTGGCTTAAGGGTTAGTAGAAAAGAGCTGTTTAGAGGGGGAGAGGGTATTGTCCTCATTGTTCCTCAATGTCAGGACAGGGAAAGGCCCTTTAGAGATATCAGAGATTTCCAGATGTGCTTGAGGAACATTGAGAATAGCATCTGAGCCAATAGGCAGTGGACTGATGGGGATGGCAGTTGGTGACAGAGCCAACAGAGCATGAACTGTCCAGGAAGGGAGGGACTTATTTGACATGGGGGCACTGAAGAGCTCGGAGTTATTTCTGCAGAGCCAGAGTTGGACTCTGGACGGCAACCTGGATCATCTCCAAAACGATGCTGACGATGCCCCTCTAGGAGTGAGGTAGCCTTATTGCAGGGCTGCAGAGGGCAGGTTGGAAGAGCAGTTTCCCACATTGAGAGACCCAGGAAATCACCACTGACAGAATCTTCAGGTCCAGAGAGATTCTTGTTTTCTTCTTTTAGTCTTGTAAATTTATTTTAACATGTCTGTGTGTGTGTGTGTGTGTGTCAGTGTGTGTGTGTCTGTGTGTGTCAAGTGTGTGTGTGTCTGTGCATCTTTGTGTGTGTCAGTGTGTGTGTGGTGTGTGTCAGTGTGTGTGTCTGTGTGTGTGTTCAGGTATGCAGCATAAGTGTATGTGGAGGTCAAAGGATTACTTTAGAGATCCTCAGGAATACCATCTACTTCCTTTGAGACAGGATTTTTGTTGATCCCAGCTTCATCAGTTAGCCTTTCCTTTTTTTTTTTAATATATATATTTTTAAATTTTATTTATTTTCTATGTGTATGAATGTACTGTTTGCATAGGTTTGTGCACCCATGTCGTGCAATGCCGCGGAGGTCAGAAGAGTGTGTCGGATTCCCCTGGAACTGGAGTTCTCCTGGAATTGGAGTTTTAGACGGTTCTCGGCCACCATGTGGGTGCTGGGGATCGAACCCAGGTCCTCTGCAAGAGCAGTCGGTGCTCTTAACCGCTAGGCCATCTCTCCAGCCCCACCAGTTAGCCTTTCCTAATGCTGGTCTTGTCCCCACTTTTACATGGATGCTGGGGGATGAACTCAGGTTCTTGTGTTTGCAAGGCAAGCATTTTACTGACTGAATTATCTCCCCCCACCCCCCAAGAGGGCTTCTTTGGAGAGAAATGTCAGGATTCATACAGTGACCACATCTAGGCACCATTGCCAGATGGCAGCTACTCCCACTAATCATAATGACCTTCCAGTGCTCCAGCTCTTGTTGGAGTAACAGTAGCTAAGGACAGTGGTAGAGAATTCTACAGAAGCTGACTATGATCACCCCACCCAACGGGTCATTCCTCTCTTAACTCAGGCCTAATTGTGGAAGGGTGGGGCAGTGCCAATACTGTGTCAGCCCATGCATTTCTGGAGGAGTGAATGGGAAGTAAGCTATGTATATGTGTGTGCATGTGTGTGTGAGGGCGCAAGTAAGCTATGTACCCCAGTTCACAGAACACTACCATCATTAATTTCTGCAAAACTTTTGCTTTAGTTATTGATACATTTTTTTCTCCTCAGTCTCCACTCCCCATTCCTCCCCACGGAAAACCATTCTAATATGTTCCATATGTAGTTTTGTTCGCATGTGTTCTGGAAAGCTTTATATTAGCACACGTGCACTTGTGTGTGTGTATGTGTGTGTGAGAGAGAGACTCTGTATGCACATTTCTTGTTTCTTATTTTTATTGAACATTTGTATGAGATTTTTCCCTATGTGATTTGTGCTGAAATGTTGCAATTTGGATAGGTCTGGACATTTTACACTTAAACATTAAGACTGTTTTTTCAGTTGTTGAGGAACTATTGATCACTGCTGGGTGGGAGAGAGTTGATCTTCTTTAAGGAAGTGACTCTAGATAAGGTGACCAGGCTCCAGTGGATGAACTCACACTGAGGGACATCTGGGGACACCAACTTGACTTGATAAGCCTTAACATATATGGCAGAATGCATGAAATACAGTGGGGGGCTATGAAAAGGTGCAGGTAGGGGAGGGGTCTAAATAGGGTTAAGAAGTGTTCTATGAAATGCAAAGAAACCAATAAAATGCATATTGAAAAAGACTATTTTTTTAGTTTCTGAAAATAAGCCCTGTGCTCTGCCCCAAACCAGAGAATGGCTCTAAAAATTAGATTTTAAAAATAATTAAAAAAAATTTTTTTGTCTATATGAGTGTATTGCCTGCATGTGTGCAAGTGCACGTGTATCAGGCAGTGCCTGAGAAGGTCAGAAGAAGTGTCAGATCTCCTGGAACTGGAGTTATGGATGGTTGTTAGCTCCCATTGGGTGCTAGGACTCAAACTCAGCTCTTATGTAAGAGCAGTCAGTTCTATTAACTGCTGAGCCATCTGTCCAGCCCCTAAAAATTAGATTTTAAGGTAGTCGTTTATAGGGAATGGGCTCTTTTATAAGTGTCCACCAGCAAACCCAGTTTTTTCAGTAACAATCAGTACATGTTCACTAATTCATCAGTACTACAACTTGTGATGTTAAAATTCTGTCTCTAAAGGTATCTGGATTATATTGCATCATACAGAAAAGACAGTGTAAAATGAAGCCATTCTGGAAAGTACAGAAGAAAGGACATGAAAGTTCACAGGAAAGATATACAACTTGACCTGGCTGGGGATAGTAGGAAAATGGAGTGTTGTGTACAGATTAGTTGCTAAGGGAATTTCATGGTGACAGTATTTGCATGGTTGATACATTCTCTAAGCTTTAAGTCAATATGGCTTTGCAATAAACAAACTAGAATCTCAGTCCCAAATGGGAGTGTGTTTATCCTGGTACATGCTCAAGCTGGATCTCTGAGTTTGTTTCCTTTTCTTTCAGATCATTTTATTAAGGCCCTGTCAGAATACCACGTGGTGGGGCCAGTCCGAGTGGATGCCAGTGGGCATTTTCTGTCCTATGGCCTGCGTCATCCTGTCACCAACAGCAGGAGGAAGAGAGCAGTGCGTGGCTCTGAGGACCGGGTGTACTACAGACTTTCACATGAAGAGAAAGACCTATTTTTTAACCTGACCATCAACTGGGGATTTCTTTCCAATAATTATATTGTGGAGAGAAGATATGGGAACCTGTCACATGTTAAGATAGTGGATTCCCCTGGCCCACCCTGCCATCTCAGGGGGACAGTTCTACAGCAGGGTACCACAGTTGGGACAGCAGCCCTCAGTGCTTGCCATGGACTGGTGAGTAGCTGGGCCCCTCATCTCCCTCTTCTGCTCCAAGCTTTGAGGGTCTTAGCCAGTAAACCCTTTACCAACAGATTCACAGCTCATCAAAATATGCAAATTGAGCCTTGTGGTGGGGCAATATGGAACTTGAGCCCTATGGTAGGCTTCCAAAGGAGTTGGGAGAAAGTGAATATTAAGTAAAAGGAAATCTGTTTGGGGGTGCAGAGAATAAGGGTACATTGGCTCTGAGGAGACTGAGAGACCAACTTAGAATAAGGCTGGATGGACAGGGGGAGGCTTTGAATTGGTCAATCCCTGAGGTAGCCCTAAGGGGTCCCTAAGGGGTCACCTAAGGGGTCACCTTGTTGATTGACTGTCTATGTCCCTTTCAAGTACATGACCCTGACTTGGATTGAGTGAGAATGTTAATAATGATGAGGATATTAGCAGCTGGTTGTAGTATAGTAGCTATGTGAACTTGGTAATCGGACTTCCTGTGGAACCCTGGGTTGTCAATAGAGTCTGTTAAGTTTCTGATTTTTCGTCTGTAAAATGGAAACAATGAGAAAACAGTCTCAGAACAGAGTTGGCAAACTGTTGCCTACCTGTGCTTTTCATAAGTTTGTATTGAAACAAGATTCATTTAAAGATTTATAAATTATCCATAGCTGCTTTCAAACTAAGGCAGCAGAACTAAGCAGTTGAAACAGGGACTGCATGGCTCAGAGTGCTGAAAAGGTTCACTGTCTGGTTCTTATAGAGAACGAGTGCTGGATTCTGTCATAGAATGTGTAAGGGTTAAGTGAATTAATGTATATATCTAAGTCTTAGAATATTTAGTAAATAGTGATACATAGTGGATATTAGATGCTATTCTTATTTTTATGTTTCTAACACACCAGGCACAGAAATATGTGGTTTGTGATGTGGCTTGTGTAGAGTCCTACTTTTCCAACATTTTTGGGCATCCGTTTGACACAGTTTATTTTTCAAAATTTAAAACTGTGTTTGAGCATTGGTGGAGCTGGGGTATTAAGTAGGGTACTTGCCTAGCATCTTTGAGTCCCTGGATTCAGTCCCTAACACTGAAAAAAATTAAGAATGTAAGATTCCTTCCTTTGTCCCTGTACTGCTAACTGCAGCCACAGTGCATGGGAAACAATAGGAATCATGCTGAGGTGTCCTGAGGTTTCTCTGAGGCAGCAGCCCTCACAGCCTACGCTTGGGGAGGGGCTGCTGGGAAACAGGTCCCAGATCTTGAAGGTCCTGGTGGCATCTGAGTTTTGCCAGACAAAACCACTTGGGCATCAGCATTCTTACAGGAAGTACTTGTTCTAAACCTTTCCATCATTTCTGCCGCTTTGCTGAGAATCTCTATTCCGCATAATTTAGGACTCTCTTAGATTACGTAGTTTGGCTTTGATGGACTACCGTGAGACGACTCAGGGAGAACATTGCATAGTAGTTTACATTTTTTGGAGGGACTTCTGGTCAGATCCTAATACGTTTCATCCCTTTAGTCCTAGAGAACCACTTGTCTTCTCTCTGTTGCTATGTGATGATGGATATGGACTGTCATCCTGACAAGATCTAGAATCTCCCAGGAGACAGGCCTCTGTGCTAGGCAGTAGTTACATGTAGATTAGGTTAACCGAAGTAGGAAGACCCACGGGGGTGGCAGTTTCACTGGCTGGGGTCCTGGGCTGAGTTAAAAGGAGAAAGCAAACAGCATTAGCCATCTTCACTCTCTGCTTCCTGCCTGTGGGGGTAATGTGACAGGCAGTCTCGAGCTCCTGCCATTGTACTCCTTTTGCTCCTGTGGACCATCCCTGGAACTATAAGCCAACATAAACTCTTCCTTAGGGGGCTCTTGTCAGGTATTTTGTCAAATCAACATGTAAAGTAACTAATACAGTAATAAAGACTTGCCTATTTGAAGCTTATTACTAAGCTGCTCTCCAGGACTTGTGTTCATGGGACTTTGAGAAGCCTGGACTAGAGTAGTTGCTCTGAGCCCGACTCAGTGTTAAGATAACCCGAGAACTTTTAAAATCCCATTTCTTTGTATGCTAACCACAAGTTCATAAAATAAATAAAACATACCCCTACTCATTGCCTGACATCCTATGTCCTAGGTGTTGTGATTCATTCTGATAATGAAGCCAGACATGCCGGGCGTCGTGGTGCACGCCTTTGATCCTAGCACTTGGGAGGCAGAGGCAGACAGATCTTTGTGAGTTCAAGGCCAGCCCGGTCTACAATGTGAGTTCCAGGACAGCTGGGGCTACAGGGAGACCCTGTCTCGAAAAGACCAAAAAAAAAAATGAAGCCAGACATTAGTCTTTTGTAAAGCTTCCCAGGTGAGAATAATGTCAATAGGTGTTACCAGCCACTGTGCATGAGAATGGGTGTTAATCAGCAGTATTAGCTAATATCAGTAAAGTACCTGATATCCCATCAGCCAGGGGTGAAACGGCTACTCTAAATTGCTTCCTTCTTTCATCTCAGGCTTCTCAAGGGAAATTGCCAACTGTTTTAGTCTTGGCTTGGGGATAGAATCCCAGGACCAATTAATGGGTGACTATTCAAAAGGTGCCAAAACCAAGGAAGCCTTTCTGCAAGTCGTTAGCTAATATGCCAAAGTTAAACAGTGCCTACCTAGAGTGGCCTTAGAGGGAAGTTGATGTACTTGTGTCTGATTTCACACGACCACATGCCTGGGATCTGACCACTGGAATATTTGCTCACCCTTTCATCCAGGGATGACCCCACACCCAGATTTGTGGGGTGACAGGCTTGGGGTCTGCCGACTGTAAGCCTTCCACCACTGCAGGGGAAACTATAGACGACTTTCTTCCTTTAATATCCTCTCAATCAGCTCTGTTCCCAACTACTCCCTGGGAAGCTGCATGCAGGCAGAGTCAGCCTATATCCCTTGCTCAGCAGCCCCATCCATCAAATTCACCCCCAACCTCCTAAGCTGCTAAACATTTATAGCTTTGAAATTATGGAGTTTGTTTTGCTTGAAAAGCTTAGTGGATTTGTTCTGTTCTAAGCTGTTTGATGGAGAAAGTGTGTTCTTTAATCAGCTAGACTCTGAATTCAGCTCCAGTAAGAGAGAGAGTCCGGGGTGGGGGTGGTGTGGGGTTTGCTGCTGGCAGGGGTACTGAGGGACCAGTTCCAAGTGAATCTGTTGCATTTCAGTTTATATTTCTGCACAGGAAGGATGGTGCAAAAGGTTAGATTTCACACCCCTCCCACACCCTACAACCATGGGGTTGTGGTTTTATGGGGCACTGGGCTTCAGTCAATGCTCCTTTACTCACCTCTTGTACTGTGCATCTGGATTAGTAAATAAAAATTATTTTTTGGCCACAAAGCATTATTTAATTCCTGCTCAGAGTATTTCTTAGCTATGGGCTTATTAAAGGGAACGCTATTCTTGGCTCTGTCAGCAACTCTTGTCTTAATTCCAGCCCCTGCTGGGAAATTAAACCCTGATTCCAAATCTGAAGAGCTGCTTGTGGCTCTCCCCAGCGCCATCTATCTGTGACTTCTCTTCACCACTGGGCTTCACTTTTCCATTTTGGTACACTGAAATTTTCTTTCTTATTTTGAACTCAAATGTATACTAAAATTTTATTGAGATTTTTATTTTATTTCTTTTTTGTAAAGCCAAACTTTTCATTTATTTATGTTTTTTTTAAATTTTATTTATTTTTGTATGTGTATGAATGTACTGTCTGCATGTAAGTTTGTGCACCCGTGTCATGCAATGCCACGGAGGTCAGAAGAGGGTGTCGGATTCCCTTGGATCTGGAGTTAAAGATGGTTCTCTGTGGCCATGTGGGTGCTGGGGATCGAACCCAGGTCCTCTGCAAGAGCACTCGGCGCTCTTAACTGCTAGGCTATCTCTCCAGCCCCTAAACTTTTCATTTTGAAGTAGCTGTGGATTCATATGCAGTAGCAAGTATATAGAAAAATGTCATGGACTCTTTACCTACTTTATTCTAACGATGACAATGTTGCAAGCTCACTGTACACTGTGGCAGCCAGAATTTTGACATGGATACAGTCAAGACATCAAGCATTTCCAGCATGAGAATTCCCTCTTCTTGTTGTGGCTCTAATTGTTTCTTCCCAGGCCTTGTTACCATTTTACTCAGCTTGCTTTCCACTCCTGTGACAAAACACTGACCAAAATGATGTTGGGGAGGAAAGGGTTTCCAGCTTACACCTTACAGTGTAAATGACCAAAATGATGTTGGGAGGAAAGGGTTTCCAGCTTACCCCTTACAGTGTAAATGTAACGTTGAGGGAATTCAGAGCAGGAACTGAAGCAGAAACCACTCTTACGAGTTGGCTTTTCCTGGCTTGCTCAGCCACTTCCCCTTTTCTTTTCCTCTGATTTTCTGTGTATTGCTTATGATGCATCTGAATCAAATTCAGACCCCCTGCCCCCTTCTCACCTCCCAGGTCCCCTGTCAGGTATTCTGTAAGTCCTATCCAGTCCAGATGTCCCTCAGTGCTTTTCTTAATAACTTTCATTATCTTTCTGATAATTCCACGCAGTAATGCAGTACATTCTCAACCCCTGTTGGGTTGCCTGATCCTTCTGGCTACCAGAAATTCCAGCCCATAGAGAAGTTAGTGTGAACAGAGAATGAAGCTCTCATGTAAAGTGAAATATTTGATTTATATTTTTTTTCCTTTCTTCCCAGAGCCACGGTATATTGGGTGGAAAATTAAATAACCATTTGCAAATGTATTCTTTTAGCTTGTTTACTCATTTTTATTCGTGTTATATTTAGTTTTGGAGAGGTTTCTGATTCTAAGTTGGTCTGGGGGGATAGCTCTTTCTCCCTCATTATGGATAGCTGAGTCTGTTGGGAAGGCCACATTTCAGTCACAAGAGACTTGGCTGGTTGATTTAAGACTTGTTTCGAGGTCTGCTCTGACTTAAACTAGTTTCTGTGCCTCACTAGTGTGATCTGTGAGTTCTGCTCAATCTGAAGAATTTCACTCTCCTTTCATTTAACTCCTACCTTGTAGATTTTAAAATATGCCACTGGTTTGGAAGGTTGTAGGAGGAATCTTCTGTTTGCCGACTGCCTTAACTCTGACAAGCTTTCTCCAAACTATTCCTGTGTGAAAAATGTGGATAATAACATTGCCATCCCTGCTTACCCCGCACAGTTGTAGACAGCAGCTTTTAAATGTTTTAGAAAAATACTGATTCTTATATTGACTTAGTGTATATATATATGTGTGTGTGTGTATGTGTGTGTGCATGTGTGTATGTCTATGTGTATGTCTATGTGTGTGTATATATATGTATGTGTGTGTCTATGTGTGTGTATATATGTATGTGTGTGTGTCTATGTGTGTGTATATATATAGTTGAGTCTCTTTATATGTTGGGAAATATCACTAAGATATCTTTCTTTATTCACATGACTATATGAAAATTTGTGTGACATGAATTAGAGAGGCAGATCTCTGTAGTAAGTAATTCACTGGTAACTAAGTGATTACAAACAAATCAATTATGTTTAGTGAGAATATTTTACCTTTTTAACCGAGTTTTTATGAATTTCATATAAAATATTTTGACCATATTTAGAGCCCCTCCTCTCCCTCATCCTCCTCTCACACAATTTCATTTACTATATTATGTGTGCGCATATATATGTATGTGTGTGTCTATGTGTGTGTTTATATACGTGTGTGTATGTCTATGTGTGTGTATATATATATGTGTGTGTGTGTCTGTGTGTGTGCATGTGTGTATGTCTATGTGTGTGTATATATGTATGTGTGTGTGCCTATGTGTGTGTGCATGTGTGTGTATGTCTATGTGTGTATATATATGTATGTATGTGTGTCTATGTGTGTGTATGTATGTCTATGTGTGTGTATATATGTATGTATGTATGTCTATGTGTGTGTATATATGTATGTGTGTGTCTATGTGTGTGTGTGCATGTGTGTATGTCTATGTGTGTATATATGTGTATGTGTGTGTGTCTATGTGTGTGTATATATATGTGTGTGTGTGTCTATGTGTGTATGTCTATGTGTGTGTCTGTCTATGTGTGTATTTATATATGTATGTGTGTCTATGTGTGTGTAAATATATGTGCATGTGTGTGTCAAGGCCTATAGTGTCTAATTTGTATCCCCAGACGTCCTTCACTGTGGGTTTGCCCACTGGAGCTTGGTTAGCTGAGTGAGTCACACCCTTGAAAGAGAATAATCCTCCCCCCCCAGCAGCCATCAGTTGCCATAGCTCCTAGGTAGGGTTGGGGTTTCTTACCCACTTCCTCTATGCTAGGGTTTTGTCTGGCTTGAGCTTGCATAGGATTTGTGTCTGCTGTCACCATTGCTGTGAGTTCATATGAGTAACTGCCTAGTTGTCTGGAAGACTTGGATTCTTTATGGTCATCTTACAACATTTCTACTCCCTCTTCTGTAATGAGCCCTGAGCCTTGGGAGGCAGGAATTTGATATATAAGTGTCCTATTTAAGGACAAACAGTAAGACTGATTTTTAAAAGTTTTTAATGAACTTTGTATTGCTAATGGGCCTTCCTTTATTTTCATCCATCTTCATGTCTCTGTGCCATTCAACATAGCTGATCCTAATTGCAATACATTTTCTGTTTATATAAGTAAACATATTATTACCATATTATTGTGGTTTTCCTTCAGTTCTGTCTCAGTGTCTTTTGTTCCTTTCCATATACTTAACTGTTAAAGTATCATAGGTATGCATCTGCAGTCATTATTCTCTAGTTTTACTCTCCTAAGTGGTATCTATTTGCCTGTTTACTATCCATCTGTCTATCTATCTATCTGTCTGTCTATCTATCTATCTATCTATCTATCTATCTATCATCTATCTTCTACCATATATCGCCTATCTGTCTATAATGTCTATCTTTCATCTATCTATCATCTACCTATCTTTCATCTATCTTTAATCTATCATCTATCTATCTATATATCTATCATCTGTCAATCTATCTTCTGTCTACCATATATCACCTATCTGTCTATAATATCTATCTATCATCCTTTCTTTCTTTCTTTCTTTCTTTCTTTCTTTCTTTCTTTCTTCTTTCTTTCTATATATATCTACCTACCTATAGCTATTGATATACTTACCTATCTGTCTCCTATCTAATCTATCAACATACTTCTATCATCTATCATCACACTTATGATCTATTCTTCACAGATATCCCTGTGTCTTTCTGTGTATGTACACAAATGTCTTTTAAGTTTCAGCATTGAAAAAAAATTTCAGCATTGATACCATATTGTAAGTTCAATAGTCTGTTTGCCTTTGCCACACAGAAGAAACCCAATAGAGATCCCAGATTTTGTATACTCAAAGCAACAGCTGCTCTGCCCTCCGTCAGTCTTCTCATCTCTATATGTGTCATCTCCACTCCTCAGCTGCCCAATATCAAATCCCTGGGGATATCTTATCATTGCCACTTTTGTCTCACACTCTACATGTCTTCCTGTCAGCAAATTCCACCAATCCTGTCTTCCAAATATGTTCAGAATCTACATTCCGGCCCCAGCACAGCTAGCACTTTAGTCTACTTATTCTCAACGCAGATAGTTCTACTCTCCAGGGAGTTGTTTAGTACTACTGGGAGAATTTTTGATTGCCATGACTGGGAAGAGGGCATTGCTTCTACCATCTGTTGAGAAGAGGCCGAAGATGCTGCTATGGTTCTGTCACACTGAAGGATCATAGAGTCTGAAATGTCAGTAGTCTCAAGGTTGAGAAATCCTTCTCCTGGTCCTAGGGACCACCTTCTCTTTTTTTTTAAATTTTTTTATTTATTTCTGTATGTGTATGAATGTACTGTCTGCATGCAAGTGTGTGCACTCGTGTCGTGCAATGCCGTGGAGGTCAGAAGAGGGTGTTGGATTCCCCTGGAACTGGAGTTTTCCTGGAATTGGAGTTTCAGACGGTTCTCGGCCGCCATGTGGGTGCTGGGGATCGAACCCAGGTCCTCTGCAAGAGCGGTAGGCATTCTTAACTGCTAGGCCATCTCTCCAGCCCGGGACCACCTTCTCTTATTCGTACCTCGCATTGATGTCCCAGTAGCTCCACTGTTTGTTCTCTTAATTCTTTGCAAGACATTTTCCATAGTCGCTATCCTGGTCTTCTAAACACATTTGTATAGCATTGTTATTCTTCTGACTAATCTTCTTGTGGTTGTACATCAAAGCAGAATGAAATCTGATTGCTTTTTCCAGAACAGAGTTCCAGGCTGGCCCTGGCCTGGCACTGTCCTCCTCTCCAGCCTCTCTCCGTCGTGTCTCTCTGCCCTGTGTTCCAGGCTGGCCCTGGCCTGCACTGCCCACCTCTCCAGCCTCTCTCTGTCGTGTCTCCCTGCCCTGTGTTCCAGGCTGGCCCTGGCCTGCACTGCCCACCTCTCCAGCCTCTCTCCGTCGCGTCTCCCTGCCCTGTGTTCCGTCCACATTGGCTTTTCCTCAAACGCGCAAACACACTCTGCCCTTGGAGCTTTTGCATATGCTCTCTGCCTAGACATTTCTCTCCTGAGATCCCCACATGGCTATTTGCCTTGTTCCTAAGGCTGCACAGCTTAGTGACTTCTCTCCCTGCTTAAACTAAACTGGATTTCTCTAGTATTCTGTCACTTTATTTATCTATTTATTTATTTTGGTATTTTTGAAACAGGGTCTCCCTTGAGTCCCAGCTGGCCTGGAGCTCACTCTGTAGACCATGCTGGCCTTGAACTCACAAAGATCCACCTGCCTCAGCCTCCTGAGTGCTGGGATTAAAGGCATGTGCCACCACACTTGGCTTAAAGACGGTTCTTAGCTGCCATGTGGGTGCTGGGAATCCAACCTGGGTCCTCTGTAAGAGTAGTCAGCACTCTTAACTGCTGAGCCATCTCTCCAGCCCCCTACCATGTTTATTTTTAAAAATATCTTTTCCCCAAATTTGTTTACTTGTTTATTAATGTGTTACATTGTTATTTATTTGCTTATTGTGTGTTTGCGTGCACACGCAGGTATGTGCATGGCATGACATGCACGTAGAGGTCAGAGAACACCCAGGAGTTTGTTCTATCCTGTCGTCTTAGGGGATGTGAGTACTGGACTCAGGTCATTAAGGCTGTGTACACGGAGTCATCTCCCTGGCCCTGAAAGACCTCATGCTACTTGGTATTTTGTTTCATTCTTCATTTTTTTCCCTTTACCATTTTTACTTTAATGATACTCCACAACAAACATTCAGTAGATAGTGGTTAAATGGATGAGTCTTTACACTGTCCCCAGACTGTGGCTTCAAAACAAGATTGCATTTTTTCACCTACCTAAGCAGTAGCTTAGCACCCAGAGCTGGCTGTCCTAGTGCAGTATGGTCCCTGAGCCACTTCTGGGGGTGCCAGGTGCTCCCCATCACAGCAGCATGGTGCTGTGCTGCTCTATGGCCTTCTTTGGCTCGTGCCATAAGAACACTACAAATTCATTGTCCATCTCGATGGCTTCAGAAGTCATCCACTGTCATCCACTTTGCAATTCTGAGAATGCTGTAGCCCGTTCCTTAGTTCTGCAAAGCACTTCACAGTCCAAGCTGCAAATCACAGGAAGACTTTAAAAAGAGATTTTCACATAAATAGAAGGAAAATATAAGACAAATAATAACCTAGAGCTTTTACTTATCTTGGCCATGTTCAGAATCTAGTTTCAAGAGAGTGCCTAACCAGATCTCTCCATGCTAAAGGATGTAGGAACACATATTTCTCTCTTGAGTCCTAAGCTCAATGATGAAGCCTTTGAGAATAAAGGATATGTCAGTTCACACATCTGTCTGTCTGTCTGCTCTATCTCAGGTCACCCTGCTTTCTAAGTCTTCTTTGCAACCTAAATCTATTTATTTCTATTTTATGTGTTTGCATGTTTTGCATGCATGTCCATGTATCATATGCATGCAATGCCCATGAAGGCCAGAAGAGAGAGTTGGATACTCTGGAACTGTAATTACCTAGAGTTGTTAACTGACATCTGTGTGCTGGAAACCAAACCCTGGTCAGTACTCTTAACCACCTACCCATCTCTCTAGCTCCCCAGCCCTATTTACTTAAGAGCAATATTTGCTTCAGGGAAACCCAAATCACAGGCTCTGGGTCACATTGCATTCTGGACACTGTGTCTGCAAATATGCTAACCTAGGGGTGGGCCAGTGAGGGCTGAAAGCCAGCTCAGGCTTTGCCAGCTACAGCACGTGATGATTCGGGGTAGGAATCACATCCTGGCTGCAGGATGTAAAGTCCACAGTGATACACCATCTTGTCATTTTAATTTTTTTAAATTTATTTTTGTATGTGTATGAATGTACTGTTTGCATGTAGGTTTGTGCACCTGTATCATGCAATGCCTCAGAGGTCAGAAGAGGATGTCAGATTCCCCTGGAACTGGAGTTAAAGACGGTTCTCAGCCACCATGTGGGTGCTGGGGATCGAGCCCAGGTCCTCTGCAAAAGCAGTCTGCACTCTTAACCGCTAGGCCATCTCTCCAGCCCCATTTTGTCATTTTAAATGCTTCAATGGAAAGCATTGTAAAATTCCTTTGTTTGTAGAGGTGCTTTTTAAAATATCACTCCCTAGTACCTTCCTGTAATTTTCACAAATGAGCTGTTACTGTCATACCTTCCTGGCCCCTTATCCACAGGATTTGTCCAAGCCTCATGGTTCCCAAATGAAAATCACCTGAGGATATATTAGTCTACTGTCAGCATGTTTTCCAAGGCCCAAGTCATTTTTCTCGAATAACCGTATGAGGAGGGGTGTGTGTGTGTGTGTGTGTGTGTGTGTGTGTGTGTGTATCAACAGAATTTCCAGTATTCAAAAAGTCCTTGCTAGTTCCCCTCTCAATATTACCCTTAATCCAAGATAAAAGAATAAAGTCTGTTTATTTTTCGAAACATTAGGTTCTTTACTTTGATCTTTAGTAAATAAGTATTGGAGCATTTATATAAAACCTCAGATAGTATGAATTTATATAGAAAACATTTCTTCCAGACATTCAAAGCTGCAGGGACACATTTGTACTGAAATACATACCTGAGTAAAGTGTGAAGACAACCCTTTGTTTCCCCCTCGAGCCACCAGGATACCATACTGTGGATTGGGAAACAGTCCTGTAGCTTCTACCCAGCAAGCTTTCAATTAGTGCAAGGATATGTGCTGTTGGAGTTCGAACTCTTAAACTTGTTCGATTGTAATTTCCCCCCAAAAGCAAGGATTAAGCATTCTCTTGCTGTGTTCATGCTAGGAGTAACTATTAATGACGTGTGAATACCTGTACTATGTGATGGCTGTTGTCTCTATAGGGAAGCGATGTTTCAGGCCACCGACTCCCTTAAATGCAGCTCAGTTCTTGGTGGGGCGGAAAGTCTGCTGGGTCCTTAACCAGACACACAAAGAATGTAACTGTTTCTGCCCTCTTGTTCCTGAACTCCAGCTGAAGTCAGATGACAGCCAAAGAATGAAATCCGCTGATGAGCTGTGTGGCTGTGATGGGAAACTTTCCCCCAGAGGCTTTTTGCCTTGTCTTCTCATTTTAGAAATCACTTGTTGGAGTTGGTAGTTGCCTGTGTGGCAGGGCTTGTTGCTCCTCACCAGGGGGAGGGAAACAAATGCAGTTTTTCTCCTGACTCTGCTTCCAGGCTGAGGAATTTTCCCTGACCCTTGACCTTTGGGATTGCCTGTTCAAACCCCTGCTTACTCAGACATGAGATATTGGAACGGGGCTTCTGGCTAGTGGAAATTCCTGTCCTCACTGTGAATTCTTGGTGCTACAGGCTGGCAAATAAGGGGTTTGTCTTCTTCCACCTCTTTTGTCCTTTTGTCTGCTTTTGTATTCATCAGTTTCATCTTGTAGGGCCGCATCATTGATGGATTGGAAGTGGGAGGGAAAGAACCAAGGCGCCTGTTCTTGGAGAAGCAGCATCGTTTTATCCTTCACGGAGTGAACATCATTTTATCCTTCGTTTGGGTCACGGGGCCAGTGACGTTCCCTGGGCCAAGGATCATTCCCGAGAGAGAACAGAGAAAACAGCCTCTGCTCTTGCCGGAGGCAGATGCCAAATCCCCTATCACTGGGCCAGAGACTTTGCTAAAGGGTTTGCATAAATTCAGCATTACCTCCTTTCTCATGGGTACTTTGAACATCAGAGCCATTTTCTTTTTTTTAATTAATTTTATTCATTTCTGTATGTGTATGAATGTACTGTCTGCATGCAAGTTTGTGCACCCGTGTCGTGCAATGCCGCAGCGGTCAGAAGAGGGTGTCGGATTCCCCTGGAACTGGAGTTCTCCTGGAATTGGAGTTTCAGATGGTTCTCGGCTGCCATGTGGGTGCTGGGGATCGAACCCGGGTCCTCTGCAAGAGCAGTCGGCGCTCTTAACCGCTAGGCCATCTCTCTAGCCCAGAGCCATATTCATTACAGAATCTGAAGGCTGTGTGGTCATAGTGACCCTTTTCTTTTCTTTTTTTTCTTTTCTTTTCTTTTCTTTTCTTTTCTTTTCTTTTCTTTTTTTTTCTTTTCTTTCTTTACTTTTCTTTTCTTCTCTTCTCTTCTCTTCTCTTCTCCTCTCCTCTCCTCCCCTCCCCTCCCCTCCCCTCCCCTCCTCTTTTCTTTTCTTTCTTTCTTTTTCTGAGGCTGGGTCTCCATGTAGCCCTAGCTTGCACTGAACTCCTCATATAAACCAGTCTGGCCTAGGTCTGCTGCCTTTGCTTCCTGAGTTCTGGGATTAAGGGCATGTACCACCATGGCCGACAACTGACAGACACTAACAAGGACTTGGGAAAATGGACAAATAGAAAGACTGAGTTGTAAGCTGGGTATGGTGGCCACATCATTTGCCTGACCACTTTAGTTTTAATCCTATCCACTCAGGAGGCGATGGGCAGGCGGGATCTTTGTGAGTTCAAAGGTCAGGCCTGGTCTACAGAGTGAGTTCCAGAGACAGCTGGGGCTTACACGGGAGCCCCTGTCCAAAAAGACAAAAAAAAAAAAAAAAAAAAAAGAAAGACCAAGTTGTAATGTTCTATGTGGCTAAGAGAAAAAGTTTTACTTGCTTTTTTGAGGTCACTTTTCAGTATGACTGGTTATTTTTGACCAGACAACATATATGGAGTAATTCCAGTGGATTTAGTACTAACAACCAGAGCTCAAAACCTCTATGACATACATAAAACTTTGTGACCTCACACAAGAGCCTCTTTGTTATCTGTTACTCTAGATGGATCCTTGTGAACCGTGTATCAGAAGGATGAGCATCTCACAAGAACTTGTTAAAAATCAGAGTCACAGGTCTTATCTGCTGAGTCAGACCTACATGTTAACAAGGTCCCTAGGTGATTTGTGTGTGCTTTAAAACTCAAGAAACACTGGCCCATGAAACCAGATATACTAATTCTATTTTACTTTACATTTTTATGGATTGCATCCTTTTGATAAATTATTTTCCTGAAAATCTAATGATACTTATGCACCTTATTATGTACTGTAGCAGGTAAGTATGTTGCACTAACAGATGGTGATGGATGAAGGGGTTTGTGTTATTCCGTATTCTTTGCTATGACAGGAGATAAACCTTTCAAGGAGGAAAAGAAGCTCCAGTCTCTGGTAATTTGTTTCTGCTGCTTTGCTGCAAGGCAGAACATCACGGTGGGGGTTCACGGTCAAACAAAGCTGCTCACTTCACAGTAGCTGCAACTGAGAAAGATGAAGGGAATGGGGTTCTGATACCTGTGGAGGGTATGCCTCCAGTGACCTAACTTCCTCCACGAGGCTCCATGTCTGGCGTTTCCTGTTAACGCCAGGACCTACGAACCAAGCCTGGTAGGGTTTGGCCATGAAATATACTGTTCCCAAGAACACCACTCACAGGAGACTAGGCCTTCAACACATGGGGGGATGTGATTGGATCATAAGGGTGCTAGTCTCATCTGTAGATTAATTCATGGACAGTTTCATAGGTGAATGTTCCATTGGCAAGTAGGGCCAAGCTAAGTTAGTTCACTAGAGGAGTGACTTTGAAGAATACATCATGTGTGCAGATCCTTCCCTTCTCTCTCCCTAGCCACAAACTGAGGAACCTCCTCCATAGCATGCTCTATTACTGTGAAAGTATTCTTCATTGCCTCAGGCCCAAAGCAAGCCAACCATGAACTGAAACCTTTAAACCATGAACCCAAATGACTATTCCCTCCTTTAAATAGATCTTCTCAGGTACTTTGGTCAGGGTGTTGAAAAGCTAAGCCTTTAGCATATAGGTCAGAACCATAACAAAACAGGAGAATTTTAGTGTGATTCAGATAGTAACTGAAGGGGCTAAGGAGATGGCTTAGTTGTAAAGTGTTGATATACAAACGGAGACCTAAGTTTGATCCCAGCACCCACTTCACATACCTACAATTCTGGTACTGAAAATGTTGATACAAGGGGATCCTAGGGGCTTGCTGGCCAGCCAGTCTCACTGAATCAGAAAGCTTCAGGTTCGATAAATAACAATCTCAAAAAATAAGATAGAGACTGACAGAGGAAGGTACCTCATGCCATCCTTTGGCCTCCACACATATGTGCACACACCTGTACACATACACACATATGTACATAACTACATACAGACGTAGACTGAGAGAGAAGATACACAGGACTTTGCAACCCAAAACAAGAGTGTTTATTGTGCACCCGTTCATTGCTATCCTTTCCTGTCTTTTCTGTTCTCCATGCTATTTTATTATACTTGAATCTGTGTCCACGGGTGTGGGAACTTTCCCAGAACTGCTGCTGGTTTGCCTTAGCTTCTTTCATTCTTAACTGGAGAGTGTGTCAAGCAATAATTTGCTGTTTTGATGTCTTTATCTACGACATTGAGAAGAGACAGGCTTTCCAGGCTAGACCATTAAGGCTGGTGTTCTTTATGTTTTCATTCCCACTCTTGGAAGAATGGCCCTTGTTTGTGCTAAGTTGGGGTTAAAAATGAGGAAACTTTGATGTTATAAATATTCTCTTATGCTTGCAAGTGTGGAACTTTCCAAGGTAGTAATCAAATCTGGGTATAAAAGAGTGATGGCAAAACAAGAGTTGGGCTTCCGTCTCAGCTCTGAGAAGATGCTATTCATGCAGACAGGGCTGATGGCAGCAGCATACCTGACCATCAGTAAGGAACACAGTCAGGGCCTCTGCAACTGGCTGTTGCCATCTTGCTGTAGTTGATTTCTATATCCCCAATGAAATGAATGAGGTATTCAGAGAAAGATTGCCCACATCTCTCTTTCTGATTCTCCTTAAATAATTTGTTAATGCCATAGCTGCCTTGTCTGTCTACTTTCATTCATTGTATACAATTATTTTCTTTTACAACCATTCAAATAGTCAAGCATTAAAAATCTTCCTCAAACATAACAGAGAATAAGACAAGACCTATACAGCTTTCCCAGTGGTATATGTTATTGGATTTTCTGATTTCCTACCTTCAGATATTTCAGGAATTTATTTAACAGAATCATACTTCTGACTAGACATAATTTTTTCTAACCTTCAGACTCCACATTCCCATTTCAACATTCTTTCATAGTTCTGTAGTTATATTGGCTGGGAGAAAAGTAAGCTATTTTGAGGAACAGTTATCAGAGATACAAAATTCAATACTAGATGAGTCTACCTCCCATCTCTTACTGAGTCATGAGATATCCACTGTCTTCCAAGCACTTCCTTTAGGAATCCCTTTCACTTTAAGTTTGTAATTTACAATTTTCCCTCTGTTCCTTCAGTATTTCTCATCTTTAAGGATAGAATTTTTCTCTTACTTGGTTGTGGGTTTTCTGAGCTTTCTTTCTGGTGTGTGTGTGTGTGTGTGTGTGTGTGTGTGTGTGTGTGTGTGTGTGACAGGGTCTCCCTTTAGCCCCAGCTGGCCTGGAACTCACTATGTAGACTAGGCTGGCCTTGAACTCACAGAGATCCACCTGCCTCTGCCTCCTGAGTGCTGGGATTAAAGGTGTACACCACCGCACCCAACTCTTTCTGGCTTCTTTTTCTCTTACCTTTGCTTGAAATTTTTTCCATTTTTTTTCTTTTATGGGCAAATTTGCAGAAGAAACACAAATGGTTGAGTTGTTATCTAAAGAAAACCTTAGAGAGAGTCAACGGTTTCTCATCCCATTCCAGTTTCTATGTAGCATGATTGGAAAGAGGCTACTTAGGACAGAGCTTCCACACAAACTAGAGGGTTTACAGTCCTCTGTCTCCACATGTGTGGTTCTTTCCCATTGAGCTACAAGTGTGAGTGTATTAGGAGTAGTGGGAGGAGGTAAGGAAAGAGTTTTACTTGCCCCTATGGTATAGAATAAATGGTTCTATGATATAGAATAAATACTTGCCCCTATGGTGTAGAATAAATGGTTGGAACCCATTAGTGTTACTGAGAATGATGTAAAGGCATCCCTGATAATATTTAAAATTGTTACAGAGTGGAACGTGCATCTGAACTTTGGGGGGGTGAGTAATAGTCCATCTTCTTTTCTGGGTAGATTGTTCTCTCTCTTTCTCTCTCAAGGCTGTGATGACTGTTGCCTTGGAAACGATCAGAGAAGAACTTGCTTTAAGCAATTCCTCTGGAAATGATTCTTTCTGTTCTATTAATTCCATTGTTTTAATAAAGAAATTCAAGTTTAAAAGTAGGCTTTTGTTTTTTTTTTTAATTTCTCAAACAGTCCATTGTGGTTTAGGTTTAAGACATGAGAAATACATTTTGCTATTTAGAAACACTGTCTCAGAGTTGGCAGAGCTGGACACATATGTGACTGTTCTCATGTAGCTGGGATTTCAAAGGAAAATCCCGGAATAGTCAAGGTCCCAGATTCCATGTTTTTGAAACAAAGGCTGACTAGTTTTTGGAACTCAGTAACTGGGACAGACAGATGGCTCTCCTTTCCTGTAAGGAAAATAGATGCATGGTTGTCATTGTTTTATTGGTGAGTAGGCAAAAAGCTTTTGCCAATTGGGGCTGAAGCTGCGTGGGGAGAGGTAATATTCTAGCTCATGTCATGCATAGGGCAGTGCCTGCACTGTGACCCTTCCCGTGCTGTGGACACGAATGGATCCAAGATGATGATGCCAGGATCGGAACTTCCCCTGCGATGAGATGGCTATTTGGATGAAAGAGGCATATAGTGTAAAGAGGCTGCAATACACGCTTAGTCATTATGTAACTTTGAGAAAATTGTCTCTGAGACAGGAGAGAGGGCTAATAATACCTATTTTATTTGTTATGTGAGGATTATCTGGGAAATGTGCATGTAACAGAGTACAGTGCTACACTAACTGATGAAAAGCAACAGCAATGCTGTCCAGGAGTCTTTGCAGGCAGCTCATCTGAGGTCTGCTGGACGCTCTATCCGTGTAAAACCTGCTGCTTAGCAGTGTCTGAAGCTCAGAGGCCCCTGAAAACACGTGACATCTGGCTTGAAAGTCTCTTCATCTCCTGGAGAAGTGGAAGCTATGGTTCTTTTGGACCTTTAAACTCTCATAGTGAGAGTGAGTCACAGCCTCATGGAAAGATCTGTTTGGCACAGACAACATTAACAAACAGTAGTCTAGCTTAGCAGTTAAGATTAAGGGTGTGCTATGCTTTTAGAGGACTGGAATCTTGTTCCCAATATCCACATTAGGCTGCTCACAACTGCTTGTAAATAACTCCATCCCCAGAGAATCCAACACCTTTTCTGAAATCCACAGCCAGTCACAACCCACACTCAGACACACATATATGCATAATTAAAAGACATAAAATCTTAAAAAGAAAAAAGTCTTTTATGAGCAAGAAACCATCACAAGAGGACTCTACATTGTTCCACCTCCATGTTGTGATTTTAGCAGGTGACACATTCACATTCTACAAAATTTAGAATACGAAAAGAGGGTTTGTACTGTTACATACCCCTTCCCCCATCCTGCCTCCCAGAGATCCTCCCGCCTTCCTCAAATACCTTTCTTGCTGTGTTTATCAGCTGTTTCTCACTGTGATAAACTACTCAGAAAAAGCAACTTTCAAGAGAAGAGATTGATTTCGGCTTATGGTTTCAGGGGTTCACTCCATGGTTAGTTGCCGCTGTGCTTTTGGGCCTGTGGTAAGGAGACCATCATGGTGGAGGAGTGCTGCTCACCTTGTGGCAGCCAGAAAGCAAAGTTGGGTGGGCGGAGTGTGGGGACAGGCATGTTTTTTAAAGACATGTTCCTTGGTGACTTGTTTTCTCTAGGTAACTACTACTTTCTAATAACGGATTGAACTATTAGAATTTCGTGATCCAAGTGCCATCAGATGGGGACCACATCTTTTTTCTTCTTTTGGTCTTTTTGAGACAGGGTCTCCCTGTAGCCCCAGCTGACCTGGAACTCACTCTGTAGACTAGGCTGGCCTTGAACTCACAGAGATCCGCCTGTCTCTGCCTCCCAAGTACTGGAATTAAAGGCGTGTACTACCACACCCAGCTTGGGGACCACATCTTTAACACATGAGCCTTCAACACATTTCATAGCCAAACCGTGACACTTACATATCCTTCCACAGACACTGATTAAAGACATATTTTATTTGGCTGAAATATGTATGGGATAAAAGTTATCATTTTAACCATTTTAAGTGTAAAGTTTAGTGAGATGCAATATTTTTACACGATTGTAAAGCCATTACCATCATTCATTTCTAGAATTGTTCCATCATCCCACAAGGAAAATCTGTATCTTTTAAATAATAATTATCATTTTCCTTTCATTTTATTTCCAAGAAAGCACTATTCTATATTCATAAATTCTAGGTACCAGATAACTGAATCAAACCATATTTGTTGAGTGACTCATTCAACTTAGCACAGTACATTCAAAGTTTATTCATCTTATGACCTTGTCATAATTTCCTTCATTTATAAGGTAGAAAAAATAAAAAAAGAAAGAAGAAGATTGTGACTGTAAAGTTTCAAAGACTCCATATCTCTGGGGAGAATAGAAGTTGTATAAGCTACTTTGAAATGTGGTGACATAGTAGCCTCAGACTCTGAACTTGGCTCTGAACATTCTAAGTCCTCCTGTGGCTAAAACTTTCCTCAGAGATATGGCATCAGTAGCCAGCCATGTGAAAGACCCTTTCCACCCCTTTGACATACCCTACAAGTGTCCTGTGCTTTTCCTAACATCTACCCTGGAAGTGTTCCACGTGCATGCTAACACAAAGAAGCTCATCTTTTTGATACTACTAACCAACATCCACAGTGTGGTTATATCATTGTACCTAGCTGTCAGCATTAGCTCTGACATAGCTGTGTGCATATAATTTAGGGCATTGGTAGTACCAAGAATGGTATTAAAGCACATAACAGAGGAACCCAGTAACTCATTGACATCTAGGGCTTGGGGGGCACTTTTTTCCAAAAATGTTTTAAAAAATTTTTTTGTATGAGTACGAATGTACTGTCTGCATGTAGGTCTGTGCACCCGTGAACTGCAATGCCGCAGAGGTCAGAAGAGGGTGTCGGATTCCCCTGGAACTGGAGTTAAAGATGGTTCTCAGCCACCATGTGGGTGCTAGGGATTGAACCCGGGTCCTCTGCAAGAGTGGTCGGCGCTCTTAACCACTAGGCCATCTCTCCAGCCCCCCAGAAATGATTTTTATTTGTTTCAATGATGTATAAGAGTAAGACTGATGAGAATATTTCTGGAGGCTGGAAAGGGAAGCCTTGGAAAAAGGGGATGGTCAGTGTGACTGGGTAGCACAGAGAAGGAAGACTGGTGTCAGCGGAGACTTGTGAGGTGAGCAAGAGCCATGGGTGTGTGGGGTGTGTGTGTGTGTGTGTGTGTGTGTGTGTGTGTGTGTTTACTGTGTGAGTGTACTGTGTGTGAGGGGATTTATTTTTATTCTAAGAACAATAATGAGCTTTAAAAAGGCAGAGAGTTTTGGGGGATGTGTTCAGATTTATTCTTCTCTAAGCATAATTTAGAGGCAATGTGGCAGAGAGCACATTTGGGAAATGTTGTTCTGTTCCAAATAAAGATGAGTTTGATATAAACCAGGATCATATGCGGTTGGGATGGTGAGCAGTGGCCTTGGAGGTTGTTCTGTATAGGGAGAGACAGTGCCCAACAAAGGAAGGATAAGGGGAGGTTCCTGGTTCCTGTAACTGGGCACATAGAAGAATCCATTTATTTAAATAGTAAACATTGAAGACAAGATTAAGTTTGGAGGAGAAAGTAATTCAGTTAAAAAATTTTTTTATTTATTATTTTTTATGTGTATTGAGTGTATTGTCTGCATGTAGGTTGGTGCGCCCGTGTCGTACAATGCTCCAGAGGTCAGAGGAGGGCATTGGATTCCCCTAGCACTGGAATTAAAAACGGTTCTTAGCTGCCATGTGGGTGCTGGGAATCGAACCTGGGTCCTCTGCAAGAGCAGTTGGTGCTCTTAATTGCTGAGCCATCTCTCCAGACCAGAAAATGATTTAGTTTTAATCATGCATTAGAAATCCCCAAGAGATAGTTGATGCATATTAGCTAATTGTAGCTATAATTATAGTTCTGATCCTGAGCTCATTGGAATCTCTGGTTAAAGATATACTTTACTAAAGATAGACTAAAGATAGACTTTACTAAGGCATCAGAGATTAGAGAAGGAAAATCAATATAAGAAATACTAAGGTTTTAATTCACCTGACTTGTGAGCTATGCCTTGATTTTTAGGACGAGGAAGGACCTCTTCTAGCCTAACTTTTGTCTTGCGTTTAAGAATAGGTAGCAGGGCTGGAGAGATGGCTCAGTGGTTAAGAGCACTGACTGCTCTTGCAGAGGACTTAGGTTCGATTCCTAGCACCCACATGGCGCCTAAGAATTGTCTTTAACTCCAGTTCCACGGGAATCCGACACCCTCTTCTGACCTCCATGGCATTGCACGACATGGGTGCACCAACCTTCATGCAGACACTACACTCATACACATAAAAAGAAGAATAGGTACCATTTAGCATTTACTATCCTGGAAAAGCTACCTAACCTCTTAGATCTATAGTCGAGACCAAAGTTTTAAATACAGCCATACTCTCTGAATCTTTTTGAGAAACTCAAAGAAGAAAGCCTAGGGTTTTCAATCTTACCTTTGGAAATTCCGATTAAGGGGTTCTAGAGAGGAGCTTAGAAGCATATTGTTATAAGTCAATGATTAGCTTTCACTTGGTCTTTTTAAAATTTTTTTCTGTGCTTTTATAGATGTTTTGTGTATTTCAGACATCATTTTTCAATTCAGTTTAGGCATATTCTCTTTTCCCTTCCCCCCACCCCGCCCAAGATCATGCATTCTGCCATAACTGTCCTGCATCTTTCTCTCAGTCTTTTTTTTATGCTTAGAAATTCACATTTTCCTCCATTAATTTTATATTACTCACTCAGTCTTTTCATTTGCTTCTCCAAGGTCTGCCCTCACAGCTCTATTTTTCAATCTTAACATTTGCAACTACTTTGAGCAATAGACACTCCAAATGCTTCTAAGAGTAGAAGCTCACTTGCATTCCTGTAGCATTTCATCAGGACAACTGTTCGGAACTAATGTTAACAAGCACAACAGCTGTGAATTCTTTATAAAAGGTGGAACTCCTAAGCTCTGATTTTGTAATCAATCCTGGTCTAGTTTACTTTCCATTGAGAGGATAAAACACTGACCAAAAACAACTTGTGAGAGGAAAGAGTTTATGTGGCTTACAAGTTATAGTTCATAACTATGGAAAGCCAAGGCAGGAACCGAACATGGAGGCAGGAACCAAGGCGGAGACCACGGGGGATTACTGCTTACTGGTTTGGTTTCCTGACGTTCTCAGCTAGTTGTCTTACATAACCTGGGACTACCTGCCTAGGGATGGCACTACCCACAGTGGGCTGGGTCCTCCTTCATCAACTAGCAATTAAGAAAAGGTCCCCCAGTCACACTCACATGTCTGTCTGATGAACAAATTCCTCAGATGAATTTCCTGCTTCCCAAGTAGCTCTAGCTTGTGTCGAGTTGACAAAGACAAACCAGCAGAGATGCCCATGAGGAAGACACAGATCTGACTTCTTAGGACAGGAAAGTAATAGTACTGTGTGAGTGTTTGCTTCTTAGGAAACTTCACATAGAAAATTTTCTTAAAATCATGTATAGGTAGCATTATTTCCTTTATTTAACATTCATAAAACCTCTTGAAATCCCTTCATTTTGCATCTCATAATCTCTCCAGTCTCTCTCTCTCTCTCTCTCTCTCTCTCTCTCTCTCTCTCTCTCTCTCATCATCCGTTTGTTCTGTGTTCTCATCTGACTTCCTGTGAGTGATAACTGCAGTACATGGAAGGAGGGGAAACACACTGGAAAACGTGATTATTTCTTCTGGGAGGTCTGGTCAATACAGTGTTCCATGTCATTCACTATGCCTGCCCATCACAGAGTGGCTGTTTCCTTTTGACATCTTTCTCTGAGGATAAGGAGGATCTGATGTGTCCTCACCTAACATACTGCTTACATCCTCTCTTGGCTCTTGATATAAGCAGACTAGGTTTGATCTAGTCCTTGAAACTTCCTAATTTAAAAAAAAATTTTTTCGACTGACATTTATGTTAACTTCTGAATCCCTCTTTTTTTCTAGTAGAAATACAAGTGCTTTGTATCTTAAGACTAGTGCTTTCATTACCATCTTGGATTTTTTATTGATATATATATATATATATATATATATATATATATATATATATATATGCAAGATTATGTTACAAATCAAATCTAGACCCGTGTCCCCTTCCATAGCCCTCCACCCCACCAAAGCTCATGCATTCTGCTAAACATGTTTTTCATCTTTTTCTCAGTCTTTCTCAAAATTCTTGATATAGAAATTGACTGTTTTGAGCAGAAGTTCACAATTTCAGTTAGTTCTTTTTTTTAAATTTATATCTGTATGTGTATGAATGTACTGTCTGCATGTAGGTTTGTGCACCTGTGTCATGCAATGTCGCGGAGGTCAGAAGAGGGTGTCGGATTCCCCTGGAATTGGAGTTCTCCTGGAATTGGAGTTACAGATGATTCTCAGCTGCCATGTGGGTGCTGGGGATCGAACCTGGGTCCTCTGCAAGAGCAGTCGGTGCTCTTAACCACTAAGCTATCTCTCCAGCCCTTCAGTCAGTTCTTTGACGCAGTCTTTTCTGTTGTTGTTGTTGTCATCATCGTTGTTGTTGTTCTTTCCAATATGGGCCACCCTCAACTATTTGGACCAAAGCTCAAGGAGCCCTGCACAAGAAATACTTACTACTAGGACTTGGTGCTAGCATCCACAGATGAGGGATACCATTCATCGTTTGTTTTTCTGGGACCGTGTTACCTCACTTAACATATCTCTAGTTTCATCCATTTACCTGCAAAGTTCATGATGTCATCTTTCTTTACTGCTGCATAGAACTCATTGTGTAGATGTACCACATTTTCTCTATCCACTCGTAAGTTGAGGGGCACTTGGGTTGGTTCCAGCTCCTTGCTGTGCTTCAGGCGGTCTTGGGAGATCCCCATAAATTTTTTTCCTTAATTTTTTATTGAGCTTTTGTGCATTTCATACATATTTCTTAATCAAATTTATACCTTCCCCCATCCATGCCCTACCTCCTACTCATGCATTCTGCCTTACATGTTAAGTCCTGTCTTGTATCTTTTTTCTCGCCTTTTTTTTTTTTTTAACTTTTTTGATGTAGAAGTTTACTGTTTGGGTAAGTTCTTTGAGCAAGTCTTTTTGTTGCTGTCGTTCCCTTTGTTTTTTCTCCAAAAAGTGCTGGGATCACCAGCTCCATCTCAGCATCTTGAGTGCTGGGATCACCAGCTCCATCTCAGCGTCCTGAGTGCTGGGATCCCGGGCTCCATCTCAGCGTCCTGAGTGCTGGGATCCCGGGCTCCATCTCAGCGTCTTGAGTGCTGGGATCCTGGGCTCCATCTCAGCATCTTGAGTGCTGGGATCACCGGCTCCATCTCAGCGTCCTGAGTGTTGGGATCACCAGGTCCATCTCAGCATCCTGAGTGCTGGGATCACCAGCTCCATCTCAGCGTCCTGAGTGCTGGGAGCACCAGCTCCATCTCAGCGTCCTGAGTGCTGGGATCACCAGCTCCATCTCAGCATCCTGAGTGCTGGGATCACCAGCTCCATCTCAGCGTCCTGAGTGCTGGGATCCCGGGCTCCATCTCAGCATCTTGAGTCCTGGGATCACCGGCTCCATCTCAGCGTCCTGAGTGCTGGGATCACCGGCTCCATCTCAGCATCCTGAGTGCTGGGATCACCAGCTCCATCTCAGCATCTTGAGTGCTGGGATCCCGGGCTCCATCTCAGCATCTTGAGTGCTGGGATCCCGGGCTTCATCTCAGCATCTTGAGTGCTGGGATCACAGGCTCCATCTCAGCGTCCTGAGTGCTGGGATCCCGGGCTCCATCTCAGCATCTTGAGTCCTGGGATCACCAGCTCCATCTCAGCATCTTGAGTCCTGGGATCCCGGGCTTCATCTCAGCATCTTGAGTGCTGGGATCACCAGCTCCATCTCAGCGTCCTGAGTGCTGGGATCACAGGCTCCATCTCGGCCCCTATTTTTTTTTTTTTGTACAAACTTTTGGACAGTTAGCAGGTTTCCCCAGGCCTGAGAGAAGGTGTGGTCATGGCTCTGGAGACAAGAGGAAAGTACTTATGTATATGTGAAGGTCCTGAGGTGTATGGAATAGGATAGTATTTCAGGTTTCCTTCATCTCTGGTCCTTGTGTGCTGGATTAGAGATTCACTATTAACTCATTCATTTTCAGAGACCAACATGGAGGTCCTATTGTAGTACAGAGCCCCTACACAAAAATATTTGTTTTCCCTTTTTGGAACATGATCAGACACAGCTGTTGGCTGGTATCTTACCCTGGAGAGTAACAGATGGGGAATAGCAGAAAACAAAGAAGTCTTGGAAACCAAAGAAGCTACTGTTGGTAATCAAGTTTTTCAGAATAAAGAAGCAACACTGGCCCAACTTGGTGAAGCACGGGAGTGTGGTCTTGATTGCTAGATGAGCAAAGCATAATAAATTACATTTTACCTTTTGTAAAACTCTTTGTTCTATGGCTCTGTCTTAAAAACCTTTAAGTGTCAGGGCCCAGAAAGTTCTTTAATGAGACTGAAGCTCTTGAAACCTATCAAAGATTATCTATTGGGTTTCACCAAATATTCTACATGGTGTAGCTGCTTTTAGAAGATGGACAGAAATATAACGTATAGCTTCCCCTACCCATTAGCATACCTAGTCTCACTTGCAAAGGCTTTACATGGTATGCCTCTGAATCAGTGAATTGTGTGAGGTTTCTATTTGCTATTAAGATATTGAAGAGAAACCTGAGACCTGGATCAAAAAAGGGCTATCTTTCTAGAAGGTGTAATTGGTGTGCTCTTAGAAAAATGAACAGAAAGAAGAAAGGAAATAGTAAGCTTCACAACTCAGTTGTTTTACCAGCTATGGGGCTGGGACAGCATTTCAATGTTTGGTTTCGCTTTGAGAATAGAGGAGCGGAGGGATTTATGAGTCACTGTGAAAGCCCGGTGTTTAGTAGGTCTAGATGAACCAAGTTCAACAAATCCACACATCTAGTAAACACTGGAAATTGTGCATGATACTGGGAATAAAAGTAAACAGCTGAGTGTGGATTTCATACAAGCAAGGAGAATTTTTGCAAAGCAAAAGGGAACTGTCACAACAGAAAGTGTGAGGGGGCGAGGGGTGTGTGTGGGTGCCACAGCATGCACATGGAGGTCAGAGTACAACTTTTTAGGAGATGATTCACTCCACCTTTAAAAAAATCTGCGCTCAGTACATGTTTTAAATTTTTTATTGAGCTTTTGTATATTTCATGCAACAGTTTATAATCAAATATAGGTCCCCTCCCTTACCTATCCCCCATCTCATGTATTCCGCCATACATGTTAAGTCTTATCCAGTCAGTTATTTGTACCCAGATGTCTTTCAGTGCAAGTTCATCCATTGGAGTCCAGTCAGCCTGTCTAAAGATTGTAAGTAAGGTCTACTCTCCCTCACCCAGCAGTTATCAGTCTCCAACAGTTCCCAGGCTAGCCCATTTCCCTCCTTCCACTCAGGGCTCTTGTCTGATTGATGCCATCTTTGCTGCAGGTTCACATGTGCAAGCTTCCACTGGCCTGAAAGCCCGTTTCCCTATGTTCTTGGACCAGCCCTGGCTCTTATAATCTTTTTTCCCCCACTTACACAATGGTCCCTAAGCCATAGGTGGGTGAGGTTTAATATAGAAGTCTGGTCCAGGGACACACTCTCTGCAGTCTCTTATTCTCTAAAACTCGACCAGTTGTGGCCTCTGTGTGCCACACTCTGTTGTATAAGGAAGCTTCACCGATAAGAACTGAGGGATGCACTAGTATTTTGTTCTGCTATGTTCCATGAGCCTTAGGTGTAGAGTTCTACTGTGGATATATCACTGAGGACTGGGCATCAATCAGTGCAACCCTACCCTAATAAGCAAACTACCTCTATTGGTGCAGTAGTGGCGCTATTATCTGGGTGGGGGATAATTAGCAGTATCTAATTGGACTTAAAGCCCTCTCAATGGAATGAACTCATGGGTGGCACTGTAAACTCAGCCAAATACACAAGACTGGAGAGGTCATAGATCCCAGAGAAAACGCTATCTCTGTCAGATCTCTAGACAAATGAAATTTCTTACCATATGCTAAATATGGATGCTTATATTTAAAGACAAGTATGCCATACACCACTCATCAAAGATGCTTCTTTTTGCAGCAGATAGAGCCAGCTGCAGAGTTCTACACCAGGTCAGACATAGAGAATATACATCTTTCCACCTTGCTTGAGGCCAGGTCTCTCTCACTGTTTCCTCTGCTGGGGTGCATAGGCTGCTGGCTCGTGAGCTGCTAGGTGATTCTCCTGCTTCCATTTCCCACCTCCCAGGCAGAGTACTGTTACTACGGACACATGCCAGCATCGTCTTTATATGGTTCCCAGAGATTATATTCACGTCATCGGGCTTCTACAGCATGTGCTTTTACCTGCTGAGCCATCTCCTTGGCCCTTTTTTATTGTTCCTAACCATTTCTCTGTTTTATTCATTTATTTATATTAATATATAGCTTGGGATTGTGTCCATATTAATATGTAACATATGTTCTAATTTACTTTTATTATTATTTACAGTGATGCTAATTTTTTTTTTCATTTTGGCCAGTGGGAATATTAACAATCTGGGTTCTTTCTCCTTTTTTTATAGTTTAAATTTTTGAGAATTTTATACATGGATACTGTATTTATGTCATTTCCACTTCTCCTCTCCTTTGTTCCTTCCTGTGTTCTCACCCACCCACTCTCGATTTTGTGTTCCTTTCTTTCATTATTATTGTTACATACACACAACCTACCTGACTCCTTAGCCCTTCATTGAGTTCCTGCTTTCTGGGATATTCACATAGGCCAAGCTCATCTTGCACAGCACTGCTCCAAAGAACCTTGTTTTTCACCTAGTAGAGAGTGATATTCAGAGGTGAAGGCCTGGGTACTGGGTGTCCTCATGCCTGTAGATGTTGCTGCTTCTCCCAATGGGTAGAAGTAGGGATTATGTGTATGTGCCTGTATATATGTACATATAACCACAACAACATCCTGTAGTTATTACTGTATATATGTACATATAACCACAGCAACATCCTGTAGTTATTACTGTGCTTATATGCATAGCAAATTATGAATTTATACTATTTCCTTTAATGCTAGTCCAACAAGGATTCTTTCAAGTTCCGCCCTTTCCATATTTGTAAAATATGGTGATGACAGCTCTGGGCTTACAGCTTCTGAGCAGTCCTCCTGTTCAAATGCAATTCCATCACTATCATTGCTATCACTGTCTCCTCTCTTGCATGGATGCTCTTCTCAACCCAAATGGGTTCCTGCATTCAATGCTGCCCATGCCTAGAGGCCTCCTGTGGATGTCCTCCTCACCCACGTGGGTCCTTTGCCCATTTCCAGGCTGTGAGGCTTTGATTCTCCAGCTGCCTTCCTTCCTCGCGGGATTTTTCTCTTCACTTTGCTCAGGCTATGAAATTCAGTATACCACTTCCCGTTTTCACTATCCTAAGGTTTGGATACTATCGCCCCACCCCACGCCCCTCTCCCATGTACATGTCCCTGCTCAGGTCTGATATTCTTCTCTGTTCTACCTTAGCCCTCCTCCTGCCTCAACTTCCTTGTACTAATTCCTACATTTACCTACTTCCCCCTGTTCTTAAATGCTTAGAACTGCGCTGTTCAGGAAGGGAAGGATAGTGCAGACAGAACGCTATGTTTTTTCTAGGTGATCAGCAGAGAATTTTCCAGTCTGTACAGGCTGTGGCCTTATGCGTCCATGCTTGCAGACTCCCAGCTCTGCATTGCTGCTCACCAAGTCTAGCTCTGCTTATTGTAGCTGCCTTAGGTTAGCTTCTTGCCTCTGTGTTCATAGCCTGCTGCTACCCTGCTTTGGTGTGATGCCCGCTTCTCTGGCATCCTGGGGTCTCCATATGTGGGTTACATTCAGGACTTACTCTCCAACTGTAAGCAGGCTGAGATGGAGAGACTGCCCCAGCAACTGGCACTGTGCCTGCTCCCCATTTTGCTGTGTTTTTCCAGCTGCCCCTAGTGTTTTCTCAATAGTTCTTTATGCGGCACTGTGGATAGTAAGTAAACTTTGTACTAATTCCAACACAAAAAGGTCTGCTTAAAAGTTGCAACCTGGACAGCTCTATCTTTAAATTTCTTTGGCTTTAAAAAGCTTGTACATTGTGGGGATTTATACTTTTGTTAGCTGGCCCTTGGTGGATAGCTATAACCTTCTAAGCTTGTTTATGGAAGAGTCATCCCTAAACAGATTCTGTTTTATCACAGACTCAGCTTTTGTGAGTTAAAGTATAGCCCTATGAGAAAGACCTTTTACGTGTCTGCACAAAGCTGCAAAGGAAAAACCTGGGAATAGCGACATGACACAGAGGGATGACTGAACAGACTCAGAGAGCATCCCGCTCCTGTGTGTGAATTGCATTTTCTTCTTTCTCTTGCAAGCCGCAGATGACCACTTCCAGTCTCCTGTTTGGCCTTCCTACCTGTTCTGATAAAGTAACATCCTTTGTGTTAAAGGCATTTTATTGAATTTTTATGATTTTCATACAATACAATTTGATGGTATTTAGATCCCTCCCCTATCCACACCCCTGCCTTTGCCCTGCCCAACTTGGTGCACTTTCATATATATGCTACATATATTACATATATTATGGCCTACAGAGTCTGACTTGCGTCCTCATATGTCCTTCAGTGTGGGTCCAGTCACTGGGCCCCTCAAGAGTCCCATCCTTGTAAGATACTGACTCCCTCCCCAGCCATCAATTGCCAAAAGTTCCTTCGGTCTGTTCTGGGATTTTTGTCTGGTTTGAGCTTGCATGGGACTTGTGCATGCTGTCACCATTGCTGAGTTCATATGAGTAACTGACCAGCTGTCTGGAAAACTGTTCCCTTGTGGTCATCCACTTCCTCTTGTTCTTATAATCTTCCTGCCCCCTCTTCCACAATGCTCTCTGGAGCTCACATGTGCACAAATGTAAATGGTGTTTCACATAGGGATGTATTTTAACTCACAGCTGAGTTTTGAAATAGCTGTCCCATTTAGGGATAAGCAGTCTGCGGACTCTTCTTCTCTGCACATTGGCTAAGTGTGGGTTTCTGTGTTAATTACAACTACTGAATAAGGAAAAACACCCCAGTGCTTTTGCTCTAGAGATCAGGAAGTAATTGCTGAGAAATGGTTAAGGTGACTATACTGAGGCTATTACATAGGTGATGTTAGTTCTAGTTATCTGGCTGCCTAGGTCGTGGGAGTCAGGATGGGGATGCATGAGAGGAAAAGGAAGAGTGTCAGGCATGCAGTACGATGGAAAGAGAGAAGAACGAGGTGAATTAGAGTCAGATCTAGAATCTTCTGCTTCGTGTAGCCCTGGCTCAAAGGCTGCTAAGGAGAAAATATATTGGTTTGACAATACAAATGTTCTTTTGTCTGTGTATGTCTAAGTTGGTGTGTGTGTGTGTGTGTGTATCAGTCTATTTTACTGCAGTATTTTGTTTCATTCTTTCATGAAACAGAAAGCTCTGTGTTTGCATAGGATGGAATCAAATGACTAGTTGTGAGAAAAACACCACAGAAATAGACAGTTTGAGTCATTAAGGAAGCTAAGGCTATTGTCCCCAATGTATTTTGATGAAAAAAATGAATATTTATAAGCAAATCCATGTACTTTCATTCACTGTTATTCCTGACAAAGCATAAGTGGATTCAATTTGTGGAAAGATGCCAAAACTTAAGGCAGAAATAAGTGCCCTAGAAGCATATCTATAATAAAGTATTTTTTTTCTATAGCTTACTCTAGGGGTAAGACTCAAAGATTAAGTAGTACCTTTTATTTCATTTTTTATTATTTAATTTTGTGATTTTCATATAATACAGTTTTTAAAAATGTTTATTTTTTATGTGTTCTTTTTTATTTTTAATAAAATATTTTTATTGGTGTTTTGTGTGTTTCATACATAATTTCTCAGTCCAATTTAGACACACTCCCTTTTCCATGCCCCCCCACCCAGGTTCATGCATTCTGCCATACATGTCTTGCATCCTTTTCTCAGTCTTTTAAAGTTTTTCTCTTCAGAGATCTATTGTTTAGGCAGACGTTAACTGTTTCAGTCAGTTCTTTGATTGTTATTGTACAGTCTTTTTATTGTTATTGTTCCCTCCCATTTGTATTGCTCCAAAGTATGCCTATATATATGTCATATATAGACACCAAAATTATGACCTCTGAAAATAAACTGTATGCTAATTCCAAAATATGTTTAGAAGTTCACATTTTCCCTTTAATTTTATATTACTCTAATATATGAATATATACCCTCCACACATATACCATAATTACAAAGTCTGAAAATAAGTGGTGAGTTAATTCTAGAGCTCATTAAGGGATTCACATTATTGTTGGCTAATCTCTCTTTTGTGCTGAGCAGAACCTAGCGGCCCTGCTTGGGGGAAGAGGTCACAGCACCTGCCTGCAGATGCTGTGAGGAGCTGTTCCCTCGTCGCAGAGACCAGCTGGCTGCTTCCCGCAGCCTAGCCCGAGTGATACTCTCAACTTGGGCTCTTGGCCTGGACCCACGAGACACGTGTTCCACTCTTGGCCGTAACTTCCCACCTGCCCAGAGCCGGGACAGGAATTTTACCCACAACACCAGCTACCCAGGTTGGTGATCCGCAAGGGAATCTCTTTCCAACCATGCTGGCCAACCAAACGAAATGCAGGCTTACCTTAGCCTGTACGCGCGCAATAACTAGTAATAATATCGGCCGGGAACTCCGTAATGATGTTAACTTGGAATCCAATTTATTCATTGTTACAGCCAGCTTTTGTAGAATAAATGACGTCACCTCCCAAAACAAATCATAGGTCCCCCAATTCTGCACCATTGCACACCTTGCTCCATTCAGCATTATGTATGTAGTTAGCCCATGCTGCCAGTTCCCTCCTTGGGGCGCCAGACTCTTGGCCATGAGGCCCCCTGACGTATGCCAGCTAGTTTGCAATTCAAGCTGGGTTTTCCTACATTATAACAGCATAGTTGCCTTCAGATAAAGAAATATAACATTAACTTTGCTCAGCTTGCCTTTCAACTAGGGATTTGGTGTTAGCATACACAAATGAGGGATACCATTCATCTTTTGTTTTTCTGGGACTGTGTTACTTCACTTAGCATTATGGCTTCAAGTTCCATACATTTACCTGCAAAGTTCATGATGTCATCTTTCTTTACTGCTGCATAGAATTCCATTGAGTAGATGTACCATATTTTCTCTATCCACTTGTCAGTGGAGGGATACTTGGGTTGCTTCCAGCTCTTTGCTATTGTGAAGAGAGCTGCCAAAACATGGATATGCATGTATCTTTGTGATAGGATGAGTCTTGTGGGTATACACCCAGGAGTGGTATGACTGGGTCAGGTGTAGGCTCATTTTCTGAAAAATGTTTTATTTATTATATTTATTTTTTTTAAAATTTTTTTTTTAATTTTATTTATTTCCGTATGTGTATGAATGTATTGTTTGCATGCAAGTCTGTGCACCCGTGACGTGCAATGCCGCGGAGGTCAGAAGAGGGCGTCGGACTCCCCTGGAACTGGAGTTCTCCTGGAATTGGAGTTTCAGACGGCTCTCGGCCGCCATGTGGGTGCTGGGGATCGAACCCGGGTCCTCTGCAAGAGCGGTCGGCGCTCTTAACCGCTAGGCCATTTTTTAATGTGTATGCATGTATTGCCTACATGTATGTAAGTGTTGCTATGTCTTACAATCCCCACAGAGGACAAAAGAAGGGATTGGATCCCCTGGAACTGGAATCACAGCCAGTTGTTAGCTGTCATGTGGGTGCTGGGATTCAAACCCAGGTCTTCTGCAAGAACAGTCAGGGTTCTTAACTGCTAAGCCATCTCTCCATCCCTCCTATAATATAGTTTGATTGTATTTAGACTTCTACCCTATCTGTACCTCCTACTTATCTACACACACACACACACACACACACACACACAAATTAGACTATATATATATCAACCTATAGAGTCTAATTTTTGTCTCCAAATGTGGGTCCATCAACTATGCCCACCAAGAGTCTCATCCTATAAATCACTGCCTTTCCCCATCTCAGCAGCCATGAATTGCCAAAAGTTAGGTTGGGTTGGGATTTCTTACCCAATTCCCCATGTCTATGCTGGGGTTTTGTCTGGTTTGAGCCTGCATGCTGTGCATGCTGTCATGCTCTCATTGCTGAGAGTTCATATGAGTAACTGACCAGCTATTTGGAAGACTGTAAAATCTTTTACCCTTTTTATATAAGATCTAAGGTCAAAATACAGCCCAGTACCTGGGCTCTAGGGACCCACTAAACGGATTCAGTTCTCCCATCCCTGCTGTGATGTAGGAGTTTCTTCAATCTGTGCTCTTCCCTCATCTTCATCCCACGGATTGCTTAGCTGCATGAAGTCCACAGCATTGTATGAAACCAAGTGTGGTGGAGTGTATCTGTAATCCCAACATTCAAGAGGTAGAGCCAGAGGATCAGGGTTTCAGTGTCATCCTCAGCTACATAGCAAGTTTGAAACCAACTTGGGCTATATTGTATCTGTCTCAAACACAAGGGGTGGTGGGAACAGGGATGGATATTTGTGCTGAACTTTTTCAACATTTTGAGGTCTTGGTATAAAATGTCCAGAGAGACAGTCAGATAACAGAAAAATAAAGAGATGAATGGAAGACACTCTTATTTTATTGTAAATATAGGAGTGTAGAAAATTCACTGCTTTCAGTTTTCCAAGGCTGACACGAAATAGAAACAAAGGAAAGAATACAAAGAATCAATGAATCCAAAAGTTGGTTTTTTGAAAGGGTAAACAAGATAGACCTACCTCTAGCCCAGTTAACCAAAAGAAAGAAAGAGCAACTCCAAATCAATAGAATTTGTGATGAAAGGGGAAACATCACAACAGACAACAAAAAGATCCAGACAATCGTATGGGAATATTTCAAAAACCTATACTCTACTAAATTTGAAAACCTAAGAGAAATGGATGAATATTTGAAATCCTGGAAATCAACAAAACATGACCAAGAAGAGATTGACAGATTAAACTGATCCATAATACTGGAGGAAATTGAAAACATTATAAAAACCTCTCAACTAAAAAGAGCCCAGGCCCAGATGGATACACAGCAGAAGACTTATAGCTTCTCAAACTGTTTGGAAGAATACAAACAGAGGGAAATCTCCCAAATTCCTTCTATGAAGCCAGAATCACCTTAATACCAAAACCAGGCAAAGATACAGCCAAAAATGAAAACTATAGACCCATCTCATAATGAGCACAGATGCAAAAATTCTCAATAAAATACTTGCAAACTGCATACAGACCCATATCAAAAATATCATCCAACATGATGAAGTTGGATTCATACCAGAGATGCAGGGATGGTTCAACATACAAAAATCAATAAATATCATAAAACACATAAATGGACTGAAAACATAAACCACTTATCATCTCAGTCAATGCAGAAAATGCCTTCAACAAAATCCAGCATCTCTTCATGCTTAAAATACTAGAGAGAATTGGACTTGAAGGATCATTCCTAAATGTAATAAAAGCCATATACAAGGAAGCCAACATAATCCTAAATGAAGAAAAGTTAGAAGCATTCCCCTTAAAGGCAGGAACATGGCAAGGCTGCCCACTACCACCACTCCTCTTCAATATAGTGCTTGAAATGCTTGTTAGGGCAATAAGACAAGAAAGGGAAATTAAAGGAGTACTAATTGGAAAAGAGCAAGTCAAGCTATCCCTTTTTTGCAGGTGATATAGTTTACCTAAGGGATGCTAAAAACTAGATCAGAAAACTCCTAGAAACAAGAATTTCAGTAAAGTGTCAGGATACAAAATTAACTTATAAAAATCAGTAGCCTTTCTTTTTTTTATTAATTTTATTTGTTTCTGTGTGTGTATGAATGTGCTGCCTGCATGCAAGTTTGTGCACCTGTGTCGTGCAATGCCACGGAGGTCAGAAGAGGGTGTCGGATTCCCCTGGAACTGGAGTTCTCCTGGAATTGGAGTTTCAGACGGTTCTCAGCCGCCATGTGGGTGCTGGGGATTGAACCCGGGTCCTCTGTAAGAGCGGTGGGCGCTCTTAACTGCTAGGCCATCTCTCCCCCAGTAGCCTTTCTTTATACCAAAAATAAGCAACTGAAGAAGGAATATAAGGAGATCTTCCCACTCACAATAGCATCAAAAACAACAAAATACCTAGGAACAAACCTAACCAAAGACACCAAAGATGTCTACAACAAAAATTTTAAACCCCTGAAGAAGGAGAATTGAAGAAGACATCAGAAGATGGAAAGACCTCCCATGCTCAAGGATTGGAAAAATTAATATAGTAAAAATGTCCATTTTACTCAAATTAATATACAGATTCAATGCAATCCCAATTAAAATACCCAAGGCTTTCTTCACAGGCTTGGAAAAAGAATCCTTAAATTCATATGGAAAAACAAAAGACCCTGAATAGCTAAAGCAACCCTGAGTGAAAAATGCAATACAGGGGGGATTTCCCTACCAGACTTCAAACTATATTACAGGGCTATAGTCATAAAAACAGCCCGGTACTGGTGCAAAAACATACCTGTTGACCAATGGAACAAAATTGAAGATTTAAAAACTTGAGCTCATACAATTTCAGCCACCTCATATTTGACAAGGGGGCAAAAAACCCTCAATGGAGGAATGATAGCATCTTCAGCAAACGGTGCTGGCAAAATTGGATCATCATCTGTAGAAGAACAAAATTAAACCCCTACCTCTCACCCTGTACAAAAATCAACTCCAAGTGGATCAAAGATCTCAACATGAAGCCTGAAACAGGTGATAGAAGAAAAAGTTGGCAACAACCTACAAGATATAGGCGTAGGAAAAGACTTTCTAAATCAGACAGCAGCTGCACAGGAAGTAAGGTCAACAGTCGACAAATGGGACTTCATAAAACTCAAAAGCTTCTGTACAGCAAAAGAAACAATCAAGGAGGTAAAGAGAAAACCCACAGAGTGGGTGGGAAGAAAAGACTAGTGATACATCTGACAGAGCATTAATGTCAAGAATATATAAACTATTCAAAAAACAAAGAAGTAAGAAGACAAATGACCTACTCAAAAGATGGAGTAAAGGGCTGAACAGAGACTTCACCAGTGAGGAATTAAAGATGGCTGAGAAACATCTTAAAAAGTGTTCAACATCATTAATAATTAAGGAAATGCAAATTAAAACCACTCTCAGATATCATCTCACTCAAAAACGGCTAGCTAAGTTCAAGAAAACAAAAGACAACAGATGCTGGAGAGGTTGTGGGGAAAAGGGAACACTCATCCACTACTGGTGGGAATGTAAACTTGTACAACCACTATGGAAAGCAGTGTGGAGAACCATTAAAAGACTTGGAATGATTATACCACCTGATCCAGTCATACCACTCCTGGGTATATATCCCAAAGACTCATTCTACCACAAAGATACATGAACATCCATGTTTATTGCAGCTCTCTTCACAATAGTGAAGAGCTGGAACCAACCCAAATGACCCTCAGCTGATGAGTGGATGACAAAAATGTGGTATATCTACATAATGGAATATTATTCAGTGGTAAAGAAAGATGGCATTATGAACTTTGCATGTAAATGGATGGAGCTCGAAGCCATTAGGCTGAGTGAAGTAACACAGTCCCAGAAAGACAAATGGAGAATGGTTTCCCTCATTTGTGGATGCTAATACCAAATCCCCCAGATGAAAGGCAAGCTGAATGCCTTTATCATTATATTTCTGTTTATCTGAAAGCAACTATGTTGTTATAATGTGAATCTCTCAATGGGCTCTAAAATCCACCCACCAATTATTTTCAGACTCTGTAATTACTGTATATGTGTGGAGAGTATGTATACATATTTTAGAGAAATATAAAATTAATGAAGGAAAATGTGAATTCCTAAGCATTAAAAAAAAAGACTGAGAGAAAGATGCAGGACAGTTATGGCAGAATGCATGATCTGGGGTGGGGTGCTGTTGGGTGGGGGGAAGGGAAAGGGGAATATGCCCTAACTGAATTGAAAAATGATGTATGAAATATACAAAACATCAATAAAAAATCGTCTCACTCTGATAAGACTGACTAGGATCAAGAAAACAAATAAGAACCTTCAAGCACTTCATTGGGGAAAACATGACATCTTTTAGCAAAAAAAAAAGAGAAAGAAAATCTTCCAACTCAAGTGATATGTGTATGTATGTATGTATATATTTATATATGTATATGTTTATGTATGTGCATATATAGAAGCAACACAAGTTGGAGAAAAAATGGAAATTCCAAGTTAAAGTAAAAAAATACTTTAATTGAATGGATGCAATCTCAGCTGTATTTTGATTTGTTAGATTTTCTTTGAGAAACTTTCAANAACAACAAAAGAACAGAGAAAAAATAAGACTGAAATAGTGAAGTTCTCCCCCAAACAATAAGTCTCTGCTTTGGAAAGAAAACTCTGGAAAGACTGGGAAAAAGATGCAAGACATGTATGGCAGAGTGTAGGAACTCAGGTGGGGTGGGGGGCCTGGAAAGGGAAGTGACTGTAAATTCTATTGACAAATGATGTATGATGTATGGAAATAGTTTAATAACAATAATAAATTTAAAAAATAATAAAAAATGAAATGCAAAAAAAAGGAGAAAACAAATGATACCAAATTCTGGAGGGGTTGTGGGGAAAGGGGAACACTCATCCACTGCTGGTGGGAATGTAAACTCATACAGCCACTATGGAAAGCAGTATGGAGAACCCTTAAAAGACTCAAAATGAGCTTACCACCTGAACCAGCCATACCACTCCTGGGTATATACCCACAAGACTCATCCTACTGTAGAGATACATGCACGGCCATATTCATTGGAGCTCTCTCTTCACAACAGCGAAGAGCTAGAACCAACCCAAATGCCCCTCAACCAATGAGTGGATAGAGAAAATGTGGTACATCTACACAATGAAGTTCTACGCAGCTGTGAAGAAAGAAAAATGTGGTACATCTACACAATGAAGTTCTATGCAGCTGTAAAGAAAGATGGCAACATGAACTTTACAGGTAAATGGATGGAACTAGAAGATATTATGCTAAGTGAAGTAACACAGTCCCAGAAAAGGAAACAATGAATGGTATCCCTCATTTGTGGATGCTAGTACCAAGCACCGAGTTGTAAGGCAAACTGAGCAACATCAATTTTATATACTCCTTTCCCTGAAAGCAACTGTGCTCTTATAATGTAAATCCCTTAACAGGCTCTAGAATTAACCCACCACTTATTTTTAAACTTTGTAATCTTGATATATGGGTGGAGGATAGGTAGGTATATTTTAGAGTAACATAAATTCAAAAAGGAAAAATGTGAATCCTGAAATATGATATGTGTAGAGATGATATAATTTTAGTATAGGTGTGTTGTGTATATATGCGTATGTTGAAGCGATACAGATTGGAGGGAACAACAACAGCAGAGGAACTGGGACAGGGAACCGAGTGAAACAGTAAAGTTGCCCCAAGGACAATAATCCTCTGCTTTGAAAAACTTTGAAAAGAATCAGAAAAAGACACAGGGCAGGAATGGCAGGGTACATGAACTCGGGTGGGCTGGGAGGCATGGATGGGGAGATGAGTCTAGATTGGAACGAGAAACGGTGTATGGAATGCACAAAACTTCAATAAAAATGTTAAAAAACGGGGCCGGAGAGATGGCCTAGCGGTTAAGAGTGCTGACTGCTCTCGCAGAGGACCTGGGTTCGATCCCCAGCACCCACATGGTGGCTAAGAACCGTTTTTAACTCCAGTTCCAGGGGAATCCAACACCCTCTTCTGACCTCCGCAGCATTGCACAACAAGGGTGCACCAACCTACATGCAGACAGTACGCTCATACACATAAAAAATAAAAATTTTTAAAAATGTTAAAAAACCTATAATATTTTTTTGACATCTCCAACAGATTTATTTAAAGGAATGGACTAAGGAAAAAAATGGGGCACAGAAGTATGGAATAGAAAATAAATACAAATGTAAGCTGTTTTACTATTATTTTATAACCACAAACTAGTACAGAGGATGAAGCCCTGTACAAAATAAAGATTCAAAATGATGTGTTCCCTTAGCAAAGCTGAATATTTCAGTCTCTGGTATTTGGAATTCACGCTGCAGTCCTTATTTTTGGATGGATCACTGGGTGTTTGGCACAGTCCATGCTTTTAACCAGATTTGCACAGAAGAATGGCCACTTGACCAGGTAGAAGTAGATGAAGTATTGGGTTTCATGTGTCACATAACTACCGAAGTTTTGCCCCACACTGCAATGCCAAGTGGGATTGTACCTCTTGTCAAATTCCTTCTTGATGTGGGCCGCAATATGGATTTCTCCAACGCCTGAGTAGCGCACTCCACCGAGTCCTGTTGCATCTCTTCAGACATGTCTGCATTTTTGATCACTGCCTTCCCGTCACACATGGTTTATCACGGGCTTCCGACTGCTACAGTCTCCGGAGGGAGGTGACGGTAACAGTCAGCCCAGAGAGCAGATTCGGTCACTACAGAAGCCGTGGCACATCTCAAAAAACCTATAATATATTTACTAATTCTTGAATAATGAGAATTTCATACATGCATACAGTACATTTTGATTATAGTCACCCCTCATTCCTATCTCAAACTTCTCTAAGATCTACCTTTCCATTGCCTTCCAACCAAATGTGCTCTTTAAAAATGTTTTTAACCCATTAAGACCCAAATGTGCTGCAAGGCTGAGAATCTTTCACATATTAAATATTTCTTCAAGTTTCATTTATATCAGCTCTTAAGTGAGGACAATAATTGCTATGGTCTGAATATGTGTGCCCCTTGAATTCCTGTGTTAAAATGATGCTATTAGGAGATAAGACCATTGAGAAATGCTTAGGTCATGAAGGTGGGACCATTGAAGACAAGATGAATATACTTATAATGAGACTCGGGGAGTGGTGAGAAGGCACTATTTATGAATGAGAAAATAGAGCCTTACCATATACTGAATCTATCAGACTTATGACTTTGGGCTTCCTACTCTCAAGAATGGTGAGAAATAAATTTCTGTTTATAAATTATGTAATTGCTGACATTTTGTAAGTCACATGAAAGGACTACAACAGTACTACTACTGGTTTGACTGTATTGCTGAAAATACCATATGTTTGAGTCATACACCATAGTGTATTCAAGTAGGTATTTACCTGGAAACTTATCCCTACTGGCCAGCTGTCATAGTGTTGGAAGGTGCTGTGCATGTTATCAGAGGGTAAAAGTAATTATCACTCTTACACCACACAAGAACAACCAGCCTGTAAAGACATGCCTATTGGAGAAGTAGGGCACAGATGTCATGGAAGTAATCAACTCAGTTTATAATTGGATTTAAGGCCCTCTCCACAAGACAGAGCCCATACCTAGCACCATCTTGGGGGGTCAAGAACCTGTGGCTACACAGCTCCTAGCCTTGGGGGAGAGCCTACTACCATTATTCTGCTAAATGGTCATGCTTATTAAACCGACTCCTAACAACATATCTTCATACCAATAGATTAATATCCTTCTCAACCCTTGTCAGTGAAGCTTCTTTTGGCAGTAGATGACAACTAATACAGAGACTCACAACTGACCAATGTGCAAAGAATAAGACTGCAGAGAGATTAATTCTAAACTGGACACTATATAAAAGTCATTTCTCACAAGACTCAGAGATAATTGTAGAAGAGGGTGTTGAAAGATTGTAAAAGCCTCTTTTACAGCCTCTGGGTAGTGGATAAATACAAAGAAAAGTGTTTCCTGCACACAACAGGACACACGCACATATGAATCACAAGCATTGTGACCATATGCACAAGACCTCTGCAAGCTCTAGCCAAAGTTCCCAATGGAGGGAGGTGGACATGATGCCCCGCCTCTAGCTCAGGAGCTATTGGGAACTGATAGCAGCTAGGAGAGGAAGAGTCAGTTTTCTTTAAGAGTATTTAAGAGTGTGATTCCTTGTGGGTTAACTATGCTTCGTGACTAGCCACACACACAAGGATATATAGGGAACACAACTGAACTCAATGGATCTTTTAAAAAAGAAGACACAAGTATAAAAAATGGAGGGAATCATATTAATGCAACAACCTAATAACAAATTACATGTATGGCATCTCTACGTGAGCCCATGTATATAGCTGAGGGCTGTATATCAAGAAGCAGTGCCAGTCAGGAGAAACATTCCTCTGAGTTGTTGGCTATGGTAATCCAATAGACTCCCCAAATTATACAGGTTATTGCCACAGCCCTTGATTGCCTCCCAGAACTTGAAGATAAGACCCTTTTGTTGAAGACAGGACATACTTTACACAGGATTTGGAAAAATGGAGCACCTAGAACTGACCTGGAAGCCACTTCCCCTGAAGGTTAGCTTTCATAGTTTTAGAGACCACTAAGCAAGCTACTAAGGGAGAAGAACATCAATCAGTGGTCCAACCCCAGCTTCTAGGCCAAATAGCTACAGCAATGACTGGCACGGCAAATGACATTGGTGCAGTAGTGACACTTTTATCTTGGGTTGATCGAGAGCTACCTAATTGGACTTAAAGCCCACTGGAGAGATGGCCTAGCGGTTAAGAGCGCCGACCGCTCTTGCAGAGGACCCGGGTTCGATCCCCAGCACCCATATGGTGGCCGAGAACCGTCTGAAACTCCAATTCCAGGAGAACTCCAGTTCCAGGGGAATCTGGTGCCCTTGTCTGACCTCCGTGGCATTGCACGACATGGGTGCACCAACCTACATGTTGACAGTACACTCATACACATAAAAAATTGGACTTAAAGCCCACTGGAGAGATGGCCTAGCGGTTAAGAGCGCCGACCGCTCTTGCAGAGGACCCGGGTTCGATCCCCAGCACCCATATGGTGGCCGAGAACCGTCTGAAGCTCATTCCAGGAGAACTCCAGTTCCAGGGGAATCCGAGACCCTCTTCTGACCTCCGCGGTATTGCATGACACGGGTGCACAGACCTGCATGCAGACAGTACATTCATACACATACAGAAGTAAATAAAAAAAAAATTAAAAAAAAAAAGCCCACTCAATGGGAGGAAACTAATTTGTGGTAGTATAAACACAGCCAAATACACATGGTTGGAGAAGTCATAGATCTTAGAGAAAAGCCCAAGTCTGTCACATCCCTAGACAAATTTAATTTCTTACTATGTGAAAAAATGTATATTTACAGACAAGTATTCTAGTCACCACTCATGAAAAAGCTTCTTTTGTACCAGATGGAGACTATTACAAAGTACTAAAACTTGTCACACACAGACATTGTGAGTTATCCAAGCCTACGTGGCACAGCTCAATGCAACCTCTATACACAAGGCTCATGGAACATAGAGCACGGGGTAATGAAGACACTAATGAATCTCTCAGTTCTCATTAATGTAGCTCCCTCATGCAACAGGGGCCAAGAACACAAAAATTCACAAATTGGCCAAATTGTAGAGAGTAAGAGTCTGCAGAGTGTGGGTCATTGAACAGGACTCCTATGTTAAACTTCACCCACCCAGGGCTCAGGGTCCATTGTAGAAGACAGGTCAGAAAGATTGTAAGAGCCAGAGAGTTGGTGCATGACCATATGGAAATAGAGTCCTATAAACTCCTGGGACCTTGCTCACATGAGACTACAAGAATGATGTCAGCATGTATAAGACCTATGCAAACTCAAGTGGACAAAACCCCCACACAGAACTTTGGAATTGGGCAATAAACCCCAATCTTAGTCAAAGAATTATTGGCAGTTGGTTACTGCTGGGTGAGGAAGAGGTGATCTACATAGAATGACTAGACCCAGTGGGTGAACCTGCACTGAAGAACATCTGGGGACACTCACTTGCCACAACAGGCCTTAACACAAAGGATAGAACATATGAATTCCTGGGGTGGGGGATGGTTATAGGAGGGTGTCAGTGGGGGAGGGGGAGGTATAATAATGATTAAGACTGACTGAGATTTTGTTTGAAATATATACAAAAATTCAATAAAAATTATAAAAAAGTCACAAAGTTGGGTTTGAAGGGGCAGGGGGTTGATTTAGGAGGAGTTGGGGGAATGGAGGGTGAGCATAATCAAAATACATTCATTATATGAAATCTTCAAAGAACTAAAAAAAAGTCAGTTCAAAGATTAAGGGTCGGGCTGGAGAGATGGCCTAGCAGTTAAGAGTGCCGACTGCTCTTGCAGAGGACCTGGGTTCGATCCCCAGCACCCACATGGTGGCTGAGAACTGTCTTTAACTCCAGTTCCAGGGGAATCCGACGCCCTCTTCTGACCTCCACGGCATTGCACGACATGGGTGCACCCATCTACATGCAGACAGTACATTCATACACACACAAAAATAAATTTAAAAAATTAAAAAAGATTAAGGGTCATTCTTGACAAGTTCTTACTTGGTCATATGCACGTTTAGTAAAATAAATTAATTTGGGGAAAGTTGTATGGTCTTGTTTTTCCAATATTAAACAGATCCTGGGACCTATTCCTGGGTATGTGTTAGGACAGATCTGGCCCTCGCTTGTGTGATGCTTCACCATTCCAGATTCCTATGAACTGGGGGCTCTGAAGATGCATTTGGATTTCAATCTTGGATGAGGCACTTATTAGCTTCCTAGGTTGAATTTACTCTCCATGGTAAGGCATTAAATTTCCTTACACATATAGTCAAATGAATTTTATAAATTTAAATAATGAATCAGCCAGTCTATATATTTCTGAAAGAAAAGAGAGATGATGCAGATGGCAGAGTCCTTGAGCTCCTCTGAGGAGAGAGCTATTGAGAATTCATGTCTCAAAGCCTGACTTTGTGAGTCCTTGCCCTGTGGATACCCAGCCACAGATCAGAAATGCTTGTAGGATCTTGGCCTTTTGGCTTAAGTTCACAGAAGCTGACTTACACAGCATCTTATGAACTAGGACAGCAAGTGATGCTCTGTGGCCTGCAGTCTATTTGAAGTCTACTTGAACACAAGTTGTGTTTCTGCCCCTCTTCCATCACTCTAGTCCTTCATCTCTATCATCTCACTCTAATTCTCATGTGCCTTTATGATGGGGGTGCTGAGTCACACACATCTTTGTTTTATTTAATGGTGATTTCTTCATTTGTTTTCCTCAAAGATAATTTATTGCAGAGAAATAAGTGTCTTCTCAGAATGTGTGCAATAAGAGGGTCTATATTGATTGAAGTTAAAAATTAGATTCAAAAGAAGAAAAATAATCAAATTCTTTACTCTCCCTTATTTTCTGATGTCAGGCTAGTTTTTCAGTTTGGACTCTGCTTCCCATGGTTGTCTGGACTACATATGTGAGAAACAGAAGGAATGAGCCTTGCATTTATATGACAGGCAAAGTAGGGGTTATAGTTAAAACAGGGGAAATCCAGTTTTTCTGTAATCATCATTTCAGATAAACCATTGTTGTACCACTGTCCCCAAGCTAAACCACACAAGGAAAACCCCCACAAATTCTCAAATGCTGAATTCTGAGTACATGCCATAATGGGGTGGATATTAGATATATGATTTGTATTACAGACTTCCAAGAACCACCACATTTGCCTGCATATCCACTGAAGATAAGAAGAGGAAATCCTATTTTGTTTGCTTGAGAAAAATGATTATTTCAATGGTAATGATCACTTTTGGTTTACATATTGTCACTTTAAAAGGATGTGCGGTATTATACTTACATTTTTTGTCTCAAAATTCTTTTATTTATTATATTACTTTTTTTCCAAAGCAGAGAGTCAGATAGGAGCTGATCATATAGTTCAGATGAGAAAACGGAGGCATTTGTAATATGGGCTTTGGGAATGAAAGCTCTATGTGATAAGCAGCCTGCATATCCTCCCACACCGTGCTTATGTTGCCTTTGTAAACCAGCTGCAGGTAACGTTTCACTTCTTCCATTTGAATGCGCCAAACGAACTGAACAGTCACCGGGAATGAGAAGCTTAGTGATCAATGTGAACCTGAATCCCGATGCGGCGTTCAAAGACATGGTCCCTGTGGATCCCATGTGTTCAATGGTGACTCTTGTTTTGCCATTGCTAGCAGGACTTTCCTCAGGGGTCAGGAGTCTTGTCCGCTGCCAACTCCCACAGTGGCCTTGGCTATAGAGCAAGTCTCTCTGTTACTGACACTTTGGGTTTTAATAGTTGAAGAACTGATTATTTGTCATGATAATATATTTTGTTTTCGACAAAGGCAGAAAAGACAATAATCACAAACGTATCCAGAATAAAAAGAAGATAATTAAGAAACCAGCTTACAGACGGTTCTCAGCCGCCATGTGGGTGCTGGGGATCGAACCCGGGTCCTCTGCAAGAGCAGTCTGTGGTCTTAACTGCTAGGCCATCTCTGTAACTCCAGTTCCAGGGGAATCCGACACCCTCTTCTGACCTCCATGGCATTGCACAACACGGGTGCACAAACCTGCATGCAGACAGTACATTCATACATATATGAAAATAAAAATAAATAAAGAAGGCATCTTACCTTTAATCCTAGCACTCAGGAGGCAGAGGCAGGCGGATCTTTGTGAGCCTGGTCTACAGAGCGAGTTCTAGGATAGCTGGGGCTACAGGGAGACCCTGTCTCAAAAAGACCAAAAAAAAAAAGAAGGCAGCTTAATTCTATTTACTATTCTTCTAGTAATTAATCAACACAGTGAACATGAATTGCAGAGAGTCTTTGCTTGGGAGTGTTATTTACCATGCAGTTTGCAGAATCAAGAATCAACTGGGATGTGGATCAGCTGGAGATGTAAGCAGGGTCCTTCAACAGGAAGCACGGTGTACTTCTTGGTAGTACTTGAAATGTAATCTGTGAAGCAAAATATTTGCCTTTAGTACCTAGACTGCTGTTTGAGATAAGTAAGGAAGAACCTTTCATAGGAAGGCTAGACTTCAGGTCATGGTTAGTTTACATTTTCTGGGCAGGTAAGTCATTATCACTTATGGGTTATGTAGCAGTGCCTTGCACTGATAAATTCTGAAGTTAGGGTGATTTTACTTTTTTTTTTTTTTTTTTTTTTGGACTTTTTGAGACAGGGTCTCCCTGTAGCCCCAGCTGTCCTGGAACTCACGCTGTAGACCAGGCTGGCCTTGAACTCACAAAGACCTGCTTGCCTCTGCCTCCCAAGTGCTAGGATTAAAGGCGTGTGCCACCATACCTGGCCCAAGGGTGCTTTTACTTTTAAATTTAATTTTTAGTGTTTTTGAGAAGTTCAGACTTGAGTACTGTGTTTACATTATTTCCATCCTTCCCACTCCTCCCATACCCTCCATCCCTCTTGAACTCATGGCCTCTTCTTCTATAATTATTATTGCTGCACACACTCACATACAGACACAACCTACTGAGTCCATTGAGTGTTGATCATATGTGCATGTATTTAGGGCTGATCACTATGGGTTGGATGACCTATCAGGGAGTTTTTCCCTAGAGTAAACTGATTCTCCCTCCCTCAGCATCCATTGATTGATTGCCTGTACTCTTCATCCAGAGGTGGGGCCTGTGACATTCCCTCCATCTGGGGGTGGGGGGGCTGCCAGCTGATGTGGTCATATGCAGGTCTTGTTCAGGCAAGCACACTATTGAGATTTCATCAGAGCGGCTTCCTTGCCATCTCTAGGACACAGTAGCTCGCAGTAGGTGTCCTTGTCCTCTGGCTCTTAACAATCTTTTCACCCCCATCATCTTCTGGTGATGTTCCCTAAGACTTAGGTGCAGGGTGGCATAGTAGATGAGGTAGGGTGATTTTAAAGTGCAGTGCCAGTTCTGTCATGTTTTCATTCTGTGGCTTTGGGCATGGTCTTCAATCTCCGTATGCTTCAGGGAGCTCATTTCTATGGCAATACGAATGGTGGCTATCTCATAGGGTATGGATTCAGTAAGTTAATATATGTTTCATGTTCAGAAGAATGACTGTCACATGGTAAATATTCACTATTGTATTCTTCTATTGTTACTGCATTTTCTCCACTTGCTTCTGGATGTGCCATAAATGTGTTTGTATATGGAGGCATATGTACTAAGTTAAGAATCTATTTGTAGCAAAGCACAAGAGAAATCATTTTCAAAATTGAATTAAATCAGAGGCCAGCCTGCTTTACATAGTGAGTTCCAACAGATGGGGCTACATGGAGACCCTGTCTAAAAAAGACACAGAAATGGAATTAAATCAGAAATGAGAGGCATCAAATCAGCAGCTGCTAGTAGTTGTAGTAGGAGCTTTTGCAGAAGCTGAACAGAATGCAGAATCTTTAACAAATGGTTTTCAGGTTGTTAGTATTCTTAACATTTTTACATTCTCTATCAACCAGGGCTTTCTTAGTAAATTGACCATTTTCTCATCATCTTCTCTGAATTATATAATGCAATTGAGCCCTGTGTAAAACTGTGATATGGATGAAATCTGTATTCCAGTTGTCCTCATAACTTTCTGCTATTCATCGCTTACCTCACTTCTTCCCTTTTCTCCCAGGAGATCTGCTGCACCATGGGTCTCAGGAGCCCCCACTGGCTCATTTCACCATCTTTATACATTCTACATCTCTCTAAGCTATGCTACTCTTTCTTTTTTAATCAACCAGAGCCCCATTTCTACAGCGTGGCTAGAAACGGCTGTCCTTCCATATCCTAAATTTGACCTGTATCCAGTAACTATGACCAGTCTTCTGCTCAAGTTTTCTTGCCTACCTCATTTTTACATCATATTTTAGTGTGTGTGTGTGTGTGTGTGTGTGTGTGTGTGTTGGCCATTGCACATATGGAGGACTCAAAAGGAAAAAGACAAAGGAGCACAGTTGTTTTGCCTGTGTTATTGGCAAGTGCAGCTACCCTGTGGCTGCCACTACTTTTGCCATCCTTCAAAGATGTGAGACACAGCTTTTCAACCTTCAGATATGGACTGAAGACTCATGACTCTCCAAGAATCCTCCAAACCTTCAGTGCCAGATGGAGACTGATGAGACATCCAGCTTGTGGGCTGAGCAGCTACTGGGGTTTCTGCCTCTTCAGAGTATAGACTGCCATTGTTGGACTACCCAGGCTGTATCATGGAGACCAGTACAGGAAGATCAAGACAAGGACGTGGTGCTTACTGGACCTCATTTGGTGACCATGGGAAGGGAAAACCCCAGTGTGGAACAAACGGCAGAACTGATGGTTGTTTGGGCTCTCCAAGGAGGAGCCTTCAAACATGACATCTTTCAGCCTGATAAAGAAAAAAAATCACAAGCTGAAGACGCTAAAACCTATGATATATGTGACATGCATGTGTGCATATTTTGGAGTGATGCAGATTGGAAGGAACAACAACAAACAACAAAAAGACTGGGTCAAAGAACTGACTGAAACGGTGAACATCTGCTCAAAACAGTAAATTTCTACATCGAAAATTTTAAAAGAAACTGAGAAAAAGATGAAAAACATGTTTGGCAGAATGTATGAGCTCTGGTGGGGTGGGGGTCATGGAAGGGGACATGAGTCTGGATTTGATTGGAAATTTTATGTGAAATGCACAAAGCTTCAATAAAAATTGTCTTTGAACAAACCAACCTGTGGTATTCAGTACTTTCCTTTCACCATGCGAATTTTTAAGGACTGAACTCAAGTCATCAGTCTTGGTGGTAATGTATCTCGCCAGCTGAGCTGTCTTGGTGGTAATGCATCCTGACCAGCTGAACTGTCTTGGTGGTAATGCATCCTGACCAGCTGAGCTGTCTTGGTGGTAATGCATCCTGACCAGCTGAGCTGTCTTGGTGGTAATGTATCCCTCCAGCTGAACTGTCTTGGTGGTAATGCATCCTGACCAGCTGAGCTGTCTTGGTGGTAATGCATCCTGACCAGCTGAGCTGTCTTGGTGGTAATGTATCCCTCCAGCTGAGCTGTCTTGGTGGTAATGCATCCTGACCAGCTGAGCTGTCTTGGTGGTAATGCATCCTGACCAGCTGAGCTGTCTT
>VZQC01000544.1:1913220-1953825 GCA_009823505.1 Rhizomys pruinosus
ATATATATATATATATATTGACCAAGAATATTACGGAAAGGTCTCTCTGAATGTCACCAAGGAACATTGTACTTATTCATTCTTCCTGGAAGGACCTGGGTTTTCCATTACTAATATCAGAAGGACGACTCAGCACATGAGAGGGTGAACTTTTTGAGACCTGAGGAAAGTCGAGTGACACAAGTTGGAACCAAGTCTTTGCTCTTGCTGACCACAGCTGCTTAGTTCAGCATAATCTGCTCCAAACTGTAAAGGGGAATTATTTTTAGTGAATGAGTTCAAGGTAATAAGGCTCACAGAAGAACATTCTTCTAGTGTAATTATTCATTAAAATTCACGGGGGTTAAAATAGGCAGAGCAGCCCAGAGGCCAATGCCCAGATGCTCTTCTTGTGTAGTTCCTGTGAACTTGTTCAGGCTTAGTGAGAAGCTGAAGGGATCAGGTATAGCAATCATACTGTGCTGCTTTGGAACAGTGCAGAGAGGAAGTTCTAACTGTGTGATAAAAGAAGCATGAAAAAACCTTTCCTTAAACATTTATGAAGGAGTAGTGAACTTAAATATCTAATCTATTCCAAGCCCTGATATTCAGGCCCGTCAAGATGCCCATCTCTGTCACCAAGTCCTACGGCAGGCACTAGGACCCTTCCTCATTTTACACTGAGAAAGCCTGCATGGGAAGCACAGCTTATGAGTGGGATTCTTTTAATAGGTTTTCTCCCTTCGTTAGAACACTACAGCTAACACACTATGCTGTTTGTCTCATTAACTTGATTAAGTTTGTGATGAAAAAGATCTTAAGGTGAAGTGGGCATGCTATGGAAGGAAACTTATGCAGAACAGTGAGTTAATGACAGCATGGTCCTTTCTATCTGCTAGGTTCAAAGGACTGTAATCTTTGATAGAAGAAAGCACATCATGGATTAACAATTATAACACAGGGACCAAAGAAGATGTTCAGGACAGTATCCACCAAGACAGATCCTTCCCTTTACTTCCTTTCCACCAATGAGCTCTTGAATCACTGCCCCATTGCCTCTAGAAGTACCCAGTCTACACAGATGCTTGCCATTTATTATTGTTATTTTTTTTACTTATTTATTTATTATATTTTAAGGGATTCACAATATAAGAGCACAGTTGTTTTCAGATCACATTGATGTTGCTCAATTTGCCATACAATTAGGTAATTGGTGCTAGCATCCACAGTTGAGGGATACCATTCGTCATTTGTTTTTCTGGGACTGTGTTTCTTCACTCAGTATGATATCTTCTAGCTCCAGCCATTTACCTGCAAAGCTCATGATGTCATCTTTCCTTACTGCTGCATAGAACTCCATTATATAGATATACCACATTTTCTCTATCCACTCGTCAGTTGAAGGGCACTTGGGTTGGTTCCAGCTCCTTGCTATTGTGAAGAGAGCTCTTAGGACTGCTTTATTATTTTTTTTTATTTTATGTATGTGAATATAATGCCTACATGTTTGTAAGTCCACCTGTGTCATGCAATGCCCAGGGAGTTCAGAAGAGGGCATTGGATCCCCTAGAACTGGAGTTACAGAAAGTTGTTAGCCACCATGTGGGTGCTGGGAATTGCAAGAGAGCCATCTTAACTACTGAGCCATCTCTTCAGCCCTGATGCTTGTCATTTTACCACTGCACAAGGAAATTTGTTCAGCAGATAGAGTCAAACTGTTTCACAATAAAACTAGCAAGCCTCAAACAAATATGGGCCCTAGACAGATTTAAGAACTGAAATGTGAAAGGTATAATATGAAACCAACAGAAGAAAATGTAGGATAATAGTTCAATGAAAATAGTAAGAAAATATTTCTTTTCCCATGTTTATTGTGGTACTGGGGTTTGTAGCTAGGATATTATACATGCTAGACAATTTCTTTTCTACAGAGCTATATGCCAAGACCTTGGTAGGAAACATTTATTAATGGAAATTCCCCACAAGCACAAATTGGGAAATACAATACGAAAGAAAATGATTATATAAGCTTAAGGATGTCCCAGTGAGCAAGGATACAATGAGAGATAACAAAGGACTCTGGTATCTAGAGAGTATAAGGACTTTCTCAAAATCAACCAAACAAGGATGGAAAAATCTATTAGAAAAATTAACAAAATAAGTAAACAGACAATTCACAAAAAGAAAAATCCAAATGCTTGATAATTATATGGATAATCAAGCTCTTTGATCTGTCTTGAGCTTTTGTCCAAGCATTTTCTAAAATATTATAAAGTAGCTACAAGTATCAGGCTGGTGTAACCTAGCCTTTCTGGATGCTTAACAACCATAGTTAATGCCCATACCAATTTGGCCAAGGGTCTTAAAGGATAACTTTGTTCCTTGCCCTCAGAGGTCAACTAAGTCCCAGAGGACTATGCATGGGGACATCTTTTGAAGTGTCCTGCAAATGAGAGTCACCAGTCTTCCTGTGTAGGGAGGTCTTGGAGATCCACTAATGGGACTTCAGCCAGTGTCCAGTCTATAAAGAGGAAAGTCTGCTCATGCTTCAAAAAGGGAAGCCTGGTCTAGCAGGACCTGACTTTGTCCTTGAGTGGATGGAACTGGTAATTGAAAAGCCAAAAGAAACCAGGGGCTCCCTCCCCACCCCTAAAAAACCTGAGTGACCTTTGAGGACCAGATCTTCAACTGACCTTGAGAAAACAAAAACCTTGGTTAATCTGGGCTGTGTGGCCTTAAGCATCCAGAAGGAAAGTGTATTAGTCACTTTTTCTGTTGCTGTGATAAAACACCATGACCAAGTAAGTTATCAAAGGAAGAGTTTATTTGAGCTTACAATTGATGGTTCCAGGGAATTAGAGTCCATTGTGGCGGGAGGCATGGTGGCTAGAGCTGGAGCAGCAAGCCGAGGGTCACATCTTGCAATGAGCACAGGAAGCAGAGAGAGAGCAACTGGAGACAACAAAGCTTGTTAAACTCACTAAGCCTGCCCCCAATAACGTACTTCCTCTAGCATGGCCACACCTTCTAAGACCTCCAAGAACAGTGCCACCAACTGGAGACAAAATGTCTGAATACTTAAAGCCTATGGGCGACATTCATTCAAACCACTACAGAAAGTATAACCATAAATAAAATAAATAAATAAATAAATGAATGAATAAATAGTAAGCTCTAAGAAATTGTACTTCAGGTGTAAAACTTGAGATCTTAGTAAAAAGACAAAAGAACATAGTTGTTTTGCCTGTATTATTGGCAAGTGCAGCTACCCTGTAGCTGCCACTGCTTTTGCTATCCTTCAAAGATGTGAGACACAGCTTTTCAACCTTCCAGTATGGATTGAAGACTCATGTCTCTCTAAGAATCCTCCAAACCTTCAATGCCAGATGGGGACTGCTGAGACATCCAGCTTGTGGACTGAGCCACTACTGGGGTTTTCACTTCTTCAGAGTATAGACTGCCATTGTTGGACTACCCAGGCTGTATCATGGAGAACAGTACAAGAAGATCAAGATAGGATGCAGTGCTTACTGGACCTCATTTGGTGACCATGGGAAGGGAAACCTCAGTGTGGAACACAAGGGCAGAACTGATGGTGGTTTGGTCTTGCCAAGGAGGGGCCTTCAAACATGACATCTTTCAGCCTAATTAAAAAAAAATCATAAATTGAAAAAATAAATAAACAGAATTAGATTGCACTTTTGGAAGAGTGACAAAAGTTAAGAAGTTAGCAATGTCAAATCTTGACAGAGACAGAGAACAAGGAACTTTCACAACTGAAGGAATAGCCTGATGTGACTCTTTGAAGGACACAGAGAAATCTGAAGATAATGCAGATACATTAAGTGTTCTTATAACTTCTGACCTGTTTATCCTATTGCCAGGTACATAGCCTGGAGGAATCTGCAGGCAAATTCATGAGGAAGCATTTATAAGAAATGCTTACTTCAGTTTTGACTTTAGGATATTGAAGATGAACTTCTAAAAATGTGTGAACAAAGTTCAGTGGCTAATACTATCTAGAAATTAGAGGAAACACACGAGATATACCCACACCTGGTGGACAGATGTTAAAAAGATATGAGTCTAAAATAAAAGGGCAACAGATAGCATGCCTATCTGTTCACACAATACTATTGGTGTGAATAAACTGCACCCACAAAACAAGAACATGGCACACATGTACAAGGCCATATCCAAATTAAAGACCAATCGCAGTTGAGCAGTCAGTCTCTGGATAAAGGGACTGCAATGAGAGAGTGAGATTAAAAGAAAACTTGATTCAGTAATAGTTTTCCATTGCAATGTAATAAGTTATTAGAAACTTAGCAACTTTGAACCAACAACCAGAGTTCTGTGGGTTATAAATATGGTACACTATGAATTGTTTGCACAGGCTGAAACCAAGGTATCAACTGGACAGGGTCCCTTCTGGAAGCTCTAAGGTTGAATCTGTTGGATTTAGCTCCTTGGGATTATACTAATGAGTTTCCCATTCCTCCAAGGCAGCAAGCCAAGAATGCATCTGCTTCCAGGGGCTTCCTGAATTCCTTCTTTATTGCTCCCCAGTCCGAGTGATCAGTGACATACAAGATCCTCTCCTGGTTCTGATTGTGGACTTCTTCCCTTATGGCCACCAATAGAAAGCTTGGTTTTAAAGGACTCACATGCATAGGGCATGATCACACTGATAATCACACATTTTAAAGCCATCTGATTGGGACCTTCATTAGATTAGCACAGTCCCTTCACAGAACCATCTGGATTGGGGTTCCATTGAATGACAGAGTAGGTGTGTTTATACCACGGGCAGGGATTTGGGGAATTATATAGGACATCTGCCTAGTACACGGCCCTATGGAAAAGATCATTTTCCCTCTCAGTGTCCACAAGCTAAAGGAAAGAATTTCAGATATATTTGTTCTTTGTTATGCTCATGTACAACCTACTCTGCAGAGGCCTCAACCTCTTTTTAAATCTTGACTTGGCCTGTGAATAAATATATCATCCTGACAAACTGGACACTGGCATGAAATAATGAGCAGCAGGAAATTCTTGCTACACAGGAAGCAATTTAGGCTTATCTAGCTGCAGCCAGTTCTCCACACATCACAAACACATCACGTTCTTGTGGATGCCTTGACTGTGTCAGGCTGCCTCATTTGTTCTCTGCGGCTTGCCAAGCACAGCAGGTGCATATTTTCAGAGTGGGGTTGAGGTCCCCCATCACTGGCTTTCAGAATATTTATTTATTTACATTTCCCCTGTTGTGTTAGCCTAGGGCTGTTTTTCTGAGCTTCACAGTGCTCAGCTCCTTTTACTCTTGAATCACCTCTTACTAATGTTGTTCTTGGCTTTTGATCAAAGATGCACCCACATAATTGTGTAGAAGATAGATTCTGCCCGAGATGTCAAAAATTTCCCTACTAGTCCACTGTCAAGAATGGTCAGACAAGTGCTGCGTCTGCCCATCTCTGCTTCTGCAAAGCCATCACTGGTATAACCTGACCCAGCCTTGCCACTCCTGGGTATATACCCACAAGACTCATCCTACTGCATTTATGTTTATTGCAGTTCTTTTCACAATAGCAAAGAGTTGGAACCAACCCAAATGCCTCTCAACTGACGAGTGGATGACAAAAATGTGGTACATCTACACAATGGAGTTCTATACAGTGGTAAAGAAAGATAACATGAACTTTGCAGATAAATGGACGGAACTCGAAGCCATTATGCTGAGTGAAGTAACAGAGTCCCCCCCCCCCCAAAAAAAAAAACAAACGGAGAATGATTTGCCTCATTTGTGGATGTTAGTACCAAATCCCCCAATTGAAAGGCAAGTTGAGCAATGTTATTGTTATATTTCTTTCTATCTGAAAGCAACTGGGATGTTATAATGTGAATCCCTTAATGAGCCCTATAATTAACTTATCACTTACTATCAGACATGGTAATTAATGTATATGGGTGGAAGGTATATATTCATATTTTAGAGTAATATAAAATTAAAAGGGAAAAAAGGGAACTCCTAAACATATATCAGAGTTAACATATAGTTTATCCTGGAGGACATAATTCTGGTACATATATGACATGTATATAGGCATACTTTGGAAAAATACATTTGGGAGGGAACCACAACAACATAAGGACTGGGTGAAAGAATGGACTGTTACAGTTAAATTCTGCCCAAAACAATAAACTTTTGCAGAGAAAACTTTGGAGAGACTGAGAGAAAGATGCAAGGCATGTATGGCAGAGTGCATGAACTGGGGTGGGGTGATAGGAAGGGAAAGGGGAATATGTCTAAAGTGAACTGAAAAATAATGTCTGAAATATACAAAACATCAATAAAATTATTATATTAAAAAATGAATGGTATAGAAAGTGTGAAGAAAAGGGAAGGCTGCCAGGAAGCCGGGCTGACCGGGGGCCCAGTGTGCATTTCTTCCTATTTAGAGAGGGAGTTCCAGGAGTTTTCTTATCTTACATTGTTACTTTCCTGGCTTTCTAGAGAAATAAATGAGAATAAAAAGACATGAAAGGCAATCTGTCACCCAGATGTTAGAGTTCGTGTTTTCAAAAGATTAATGCAGATTTTAAGGAGTAACTACAGATTTGTATGTATGATAGTGTTTTTCCAGACTTCTCACCATATGTTCAATAAAAAAAAGTGTGTGCGTGTGTGTGTGTGTGTGCGTGTGTGTGTGTGTGTGTGTGTGTGTGTGCGTGTGTGTGTGTGTGTGTGTGTGTCTGTGTGTATACATGTAGGAACCAGAGTTTGATGTTGTGTGTCATGGTCTGTTATACTCCACTTTATTTATTTATTTATTTATTTATTTATTTATTTATTTATTTATTGAGACAGGGATCTCTCACTGAATGTGGGGTCTAGTACTTTGGCTGTATTGATACAGTATGAATGGTTTGTTCTTCATGCACATAGGCTGAAACCTTGGAATCTGCCTGCCTCTCTTATATCCTCTGGAGCTAGGACTGCAGATGCCTGCCATCATGCCTGACTTCTGCTTGGGTGTTGCAGAATGTGAGCTCGGGTCTTGCTGGTCACACAACAAACACTTTACCAACTGAGCCATCTCCCCAGCTACTATTTTGAATGATTCTTAAATGGCAAACATGCAGCCCCCTAATCCATACAAAGAAAGCCTTATAGATAGAAACTATTATCATCCCATTTCAAAGATGAGGCTCTAACATCTAGGCTTAACTAATTTATCTAAGGTCATAAGTAGAAAATTTAGGATTGGATTTTCCTACCTCCCTAAAAGATTAGACCCTGGTTGATGATGGTCCAAGTTGTGGTTTGATCAGGACTGATTCTGAAAATACCATCCAAGGTCTCATTGCCAGCCTTGAGTAGCCTTCCTGGGCTGAGGTCTCTATGGGCCCATGTCTTTAAGAGACATGTTAGGCACCTGAGTCCATGTACTTTGATTTTTGCAGATGGTTGAGAGGTGTTTAGTAGTAACCTATTATGTGAGTTAAGGATCATTAGTATTTTGTATATTGAAGCTCTAATTAATGCATTACTAGAGCTTATTGTATATGCTAATTTGATATTTCTCTAAGAAGTTTAGTTGCCTTGTGATGCTGGGCAACATAGCCGAGGTCACAACTGTTGTCCAAACCCGTGGACAGTGGTCACACCTGTCATCCCAACCCACAGACAGTGCAGTTCCACAGTGTTTGCTCAGAAGTTCTGCTTTACCATCAGGGTTACATCAAGGTGCTACTTGCTACTATTTTTTATTTACAAATTGCTTTTGTACAGATATATTATTATGAATTTAGGTTGTTATTTATATAGTTAACCACCTAATGTGTTGTGGCTCTCATTTTAATCAATAATATTTTAAATGTATTTTAAAGTAAGGCTTTTATATACATGTACATATATATATATGTGTACATGTAAATAGTACAAATGTATTTTGTACTATACATAGTATAAATGTATTTGTATTGAAGCGATCAATAGGTCACCCATGCTCTATTTATTGCTCAAAGTTTGATGTGTAATCTCCCTCCAAATCTGCTAATTCCATTATCACTATGTTTTCCATAAAAAAATAGATTAGGCAAGCTGTAAGTCTTTCATTTTCCCAGAGTAATTTGTCTTAAAACTTTTTATGTTCTACGGCACAGGAAGAAAAGATATTTTTTCTGTACAGACTATTGTACTTTCATCAAAAGGCATAAATTCAATATAAACTTTTCAAAGAGGAAAAGTAGAGAACCAATTTATTTCTTGGAAATGTCCCTAACTCTTATCACCAACAAATCATCTAGGAATATTGAGGTGAAAATATCATGTATTTTCATCTTTCTTGTTCTTCAGAGGGCTCCTGTTTTGTTTTGATTGTTAGCACCTCCTAACTGCAGTTCAGACAGTTGAGTCCAGTGACATGTCTAGCCCATTCAGCTGTGTCAAGGGAGGGACTGTTCCAGTGTGCTTTCTAAATCCAATTTGCAGAGGTGACCTGGTACAGCCACATCCTCTCCAAAGTCTGGTTCTACTTTGAAGGAGCAGTTTTCTGGCTGTAAAATTGAACACCTTCGTGAATAAAGTGCTGCTGGACAAGTGGAGACAAAGCTTTTTTCTTTTTATGTGTATGAATGTACTGTCTGCATGCAGGTTTGTGCACCCGTGTCATGCAATGCAGCAGAGGTCAGAAGAGGGTATTGGATTCCCCTGGAATTGGAGTTACAGAAGGCTCTCAGCCTCCATGTGGGTGCTGGGAATTGAACCTGGGTCCTTTGCAAGAGCAGTCGGCACTCTTAACCTCTAGGCCATCTCTCCAGCCCTGAGACAAAGCTTTTATGGGAAAGATCTGTTGAAACTTTGGCCATAATTTTATCTTATTTTCAAGGAGTTTATATATTATTGAACACTACTACTTATATTATCAGTTAGCATAGTAAAATAACCTTCAGGTAGAGCTATTCAAGGCAAAATATATCTGACCTTTGTAAAAAAAGGTATTTTAGGGCACCATGTGTCAATGTAATAATTTTGTATCACTAACTTAGATTCTTGAAAGATTTAAACACTCCTTTGGCATCTGCTGAGTCATCATTTCTACCTTCACAGTTATTTAATAGTTTAGATAAAAGATGGAATAAATATTAGAAAATCCCTTAAAATTCAACTCTAGAATTATATACTATCTAGTATTTTTTCATCAAATGTCAACCAAAAAACTTTCAAGACACCATACATCATTTGTTTTTCTGGGACTGTGTTACTTCACTTAAAATAACAGCTTTAGTTTCACCAATTTACCTGCAAATTTCATGATATCATCTTTCTTCACAGCTGCACAGAACTCCAGTGTGTAGATGTACCACTTTTCTTTATCCACTCATCAATTGAGGGGCCCTATTATGAAGAGAGCTGCAATAAACATGGTTGTGCATGTATCTCTGTGGTAGGGTGAGTCTTGTGGGTATATATCCAGGAATGGTATGACTAGGTCAGATGGTAGGTTCATTTTGAGTCTTTTAAGAGTTCTCCACACTGCTTTTTCCATAGGGGTTGCATGAGTCTGCATTCCCACCAGCAGTGGATGAGTGTTCCCCTTTCCCCACAACCTCTCCAGCATTTGGTATTCTTTGTTTCCTTGATCATAGCCAGTCTTACTGGGGTAAGAAAGTGCTTTTAACTTGCATTTCCTTAATTATTAGCAATGTTGAATACTTTTTAAGATGTTTCTCAGACATCTTTACTTCTTCATTTGTGAAGTCTCTGTTCAGCTCGTTACTCCATCTTTTGATTGTGTCATTTATTTTCCTGCTCCTTTGTTTTTTGAGTGATTTATATAGTCTGGATGTTAGTCCTCTGTCAGATGTGTCACTGGTGAAGGTTTCCTCCCACTCTGTGGGGTTTCTCTTCACTTCTTTGATGGTTTCTTTCTTGGTACAGAAGCTTTTGAGTTTAATGAGGTCCCACTTGTTGATTGTTGACCTTATTTCCTGCACAGCTGCTGTCTGATTTAGAAAGTCTTTTCCTACGCCTATGTCTTGTAGGTTGCTGCTAATGTTTTCTTCTATCATTTTCAGAGTTTCAGGCTTCACATTGAGGTCTTTGATCCATTTGGAGTTGATTTTTGTATGGTGTGAAAGGTAGGAGTTTAGTTTTATTCTTCTACAAGTGGTGATCCAGTTTTGCCAGCACCATTTGCTAAAGACCTTGTCTTTCCTCCATTGAGTCTTCTTGGACCCTTTGTCAAATATGAGGTGGTAGAAATTGAGTTTGCTCAAGTTTAGATCTTTGGTTTTGTTTCATTGGTCTACGGGTCTGTTTTTGAGCCAGTACCAGGCTGTTTTTATGACTATAGCCCTGTAACATAGCTTGAAATCTGGTTTAGTAATCCCCCCTGCATTGCTCTTTTTGCTCAGGTTTGCTTTGGCTATCTGGGGTCTTTTGCTTTTCCATATGAATTTTAGGATATATTTTCCAAGTCTGTGAAGAAAGTCATGGGATTTTAATTGGGATTGCATTGAATCTGTATATTACTTTGGGTAGAATGGTCATTTTTACTATATTAATTCTTCCAATCCATGAGCATGGGAGATCCTTCCATCTTCTGGTGTCTTCTTCAATCTCTTTCTTCAAGGGTTTAAAATTTTCATTGTAGAGATCTTTAGTGTCTTTTGTCAGGGTTGTTCTGAGATATTTTATAACGAATATATTTTAAAAACTCCAAATAAAGACTAAGAAGTCAAAGATAGGCCATACCTGAAGTATTTGTTTTAAAGATTTATTTATTTGCTTTTGTGTGTGTGTGTGTGTGTGTGTGTGTGTGTGTGTGTGTGTGCATGTACCCATGGAGGCATCAGGGGGTGTCAGATCCCATGGTACTGGAGTTACAGATAGTTGTAAGCAGCCTAATATGGGTGCTGGGAACTGAAAATGGGTCCTTTAATAGAGTAGCAAGTGTTACAAACTGTTAAGCCATTTCTCCAGCCCGGCTAAAGTATTCCTAAGACTATGTAGTCCATGTTATACTTTTTAGCATTTTTCTAACATGATAAAACAATTTAGTTATCATTAACAATTTGTTTTATGTTTAATTTAAATTCCCTTCTCTTGGCTTTGAAGATGATGAATTTTCCCCATGCAGACACTCAACTACATTCAAATAATTGTATCTACTCATGATTTTTTTTTTGCAAAATATCAAAATATCTCAACATGTTTAGAATTTGAAGGAATATTAAAGATTGTAAAACCCAGGCTTTATTTACAGATGGTACAACTAAGACCCAGATAAATAAGTTTGATTTTTCAAAGACCACAGTTAATCAGTGTCAGCCATCCATTTTGCTAAGCAACAGCTAGGGTGGGGTAGGGAAACTGCTTGTAAGAGGCTAGTAAGAAAGGGAAATAAAATCATGTCCAGAGAATTATAATACAAAGTGGCAGCAAGGTAATGGTGAATATTCTCTTTTCCTTTCCCAACTGGGTGTTAGCTGTCCATTGGCACCAAGAACAGATTTTTCTCTGTTCTCCATTCTTCTCTGTTCTGCCCCTCTGCCCTCCCATCAGTGTGAAGAAGAAAATTTCACTCACAGGTTGAGCATGACATAGGATGTCTGCTCTGTACTTGGTATGGGAAGAGTTTGGATCTCCTGGATTCATCAGAGTGGGTGATCTATAGGGCAAATCAATCTATTTCTTTATTTTCATTAAAATTCTCTTTGAAATCTTTCCTATAATAGTATGAACTAATTTCTATAATGCAATGTTAATTGAAAAAAGCAAGGGAGAAAAGAAGTCATGTATTTTAAAAATTGAGACAACAATAGGAGTAACAGAAAACTGAATATATGAGAAATATTTTAAAACTATGGTCAATTTCTTAAGTTGTAAAGACAATATTATAGGTATTTCCTTTAAAGAAGTAATTTGTGGTTTTAATTTATTTAAACCCACCCGAGTTTTGGGTTTTAAGATGTGCACCCATAGATCCACACTGAAGTATTCTCTGATGAAGTTACCTGAAATTTCACAAGAATGACCAAGGACATGCCTGTGCATATGTAGATCAGATGAGATTGTGCAAGAATCAGTAATCGTGGCAAACAGTTCTGTGGCATGTAGAGCTCCACATAGTATTCTGCTTCTATAATGCTTGACATTTTTCATAATGAAAACGTCTATTAGAATGTTCACTGGAAAAAAAGAGCTCAAGTTCTTGAGAATTTGAATATCGGAGAGGAAAATCCTGCTCTGCGGAAGCATGAATACATCTTAATTGAGGCTGGATGGTTGGCTCAGTGGTTAAAAGACTGAATGTTTGTGTTTCGATGTTCCCAGTTCCAAGTTCCTGTTCCTAAAGTCAGTTTTATCCTGTGAGCTGGCAGAGTTGATTCTGTTAGCCTGTACCTTATTGTTGAGGGGACCAAAGCTTAGAGACCAAGGATATGCACAGCACCAAGAATTGTGCTTTGGTTTTCAAGAGTTGACTGCAAGCCTAGTTCTTTCTGCTGCAACACATCATCTCATATGGCAGCAGCCGTGGCTGAACGGCAGATGAGATGCTGGAGAAAATCCAGCAAAGAAATGGGCCAAAGAGCAAAAGAGGTGGCTAGGACTTAATTTAGTTGTGAAGCAAGATGGGAGCTATTTTGGAGTAAATGGACATAAAACGCCAGCACGGGCTAGGGACAACTGGCCCATTGTCTCTAGGAGCTGGGATGAAGTCAAGTAAGGACAGTACTGGCTTTATTACATGTTGTAAATCTCAAAGTGGAGGAAGAAAAATGCACTCTGTAGTACCACAGCCTCTCAGTTCCTGAGCGAAGTTCTTAAATTATGATGCTACATCTGTTGTTTAGTAGGTGCCCAAAGACCTTAGGGGTCTCAGCTATTCCAGGGCATTCACGGGACAAACAAATCCTGATTTCTAGAGGTTACCCCATAACTTTTTGTGTTCCTTAACCAACTTCTCTTCTTAGATTTGAGATAGTTTTCAGTAAGGGATGGCTATTTAACAGACCCAATAACCTAAACATAAAAGATAAATATCATAAGTGGGAGTGACAGATGCAATGAACCAAAAAAACCTTTACTCCAGAGTTTACTATTGTAGAAACATTTGTTTCTAATCGCCCTGGAAGTTGAGGAGGAAATGAGACTAGCTGTTACTGTCTGATTAAAATATGCCCTACATTTTGTCATTGTGACGTGGAATTCTTAGGATGATATCATCCAAAAGGAACTTATTACACAAACCCTTTGTAAGTACACAGAAGTTCATGCATGGATTTTTATTCTTTCAGGCTTCTTTTCAGACATTATTTTGTTCTTCCACTTGAGGATTCTGCTTATTCAATGGCACTTTATTATTATTATTATTATTATTATTTTGTATGTGTATGAATGTACTGTCTGCATGCAGGTCTGTGCACCCATGTTGTGCAATGCCGCAGAGGTCAGAAGAGGGTCTTGGATTCCTCTGGAACTGGAGTTCTCCTGGAATTAGAGTTACAAACAGTTCTTAGCTGCCATGTGGGTGCTGGGGATTGAACCTGGGTCCTCTGCAAGAGCAGTTGGTGCTCTTAACCACTAGGCTGTCTCTCCAGCCCTCAATGACACTTTTAAAACACTGAACTACAGCTCCTTGGGTGGTAACAGTTGTGGGGTCAGAGAGGAAAGCTCTGCACCTGGGAACTCTGTTGCCGCTTCAAGGGCTCCCAAGCAGTAAGCTGGCTCAGCACTTTGCAGTTAAACTTGTTTTAGGGCACCACTATCTATTGAGGCTTCTACCTAATCTTCCCAGGTAATTTAAACTTCTCGATCATTGAAGATTTTCATCTTCATGCAACCCTTCAGTGCCAAATCCCTTACTTGAGTCTCCATCTTTCCTCTTCACCCCTCCTGCCCCAATCCCCACTCTAGGATTTGGGTTGGCTCTTTTTATATATTGAATTCTCTCTCTCTCTCTCTCTCTCTCTCTCTCTCTCTCTCTCTCTCCCACTCTCCCTCTCTTGCTTTCTTTAAGGAAGCCTTCTAATCTCTCTGGCTTTCAATGTCTTTATCTGTTAAAGGGGTTTATCTAGATTATTAGTCTTCAATCCTTTCTGTTCTTAACTCACAATAAGTCAAATATTTTACATGTTGACCCCATTCATTCACATGAGCCTATAAAATTTGACAGTATTACCCAAACTATGTTTCCCCTTTCTACATTCAATGAGCTCTGATGTTTCCTATTCAGTTTCTTTTATAAATATGTTGGCCTTTGATTGAAAAACACACAAAGACTCTCAAAATTTCTTTTTGGTGCCAACTGGATATGTCTTGCTGTACAGTACAGGCTAGTCTTGAACTCACAATCCTCCTCCCAAGTGCTAGTACAGACCAGGCCTGTGTGATTAATTCATACAATATCTCTAGATAACCAGTACTGAAATTTGAAAACAAATTAGAATCTCCTTTTTTTTGTTATTAGTCTGCTGGTATGTGGATCCCACCATAGAGATATAACTTTAATTGGTATGTAGGATAAATTAGACCAGAATTTTGAAAAGTTTCTAAGGCCTGAGGCATCTCTGCAACTGAAATGATCTTTCTCAGGCTGTCTCTTCCTCCTCCTCCTCCTCTTCTTCCTCCTCCTCCTTGGATTTTTAAAATATTTTATTATTTTTATTTTACATGTATGAGTGCATTGTCTGTATGTAGGTGGGTGTCATGCAATGCCTCTGGAAGTCAGAAAAGGGCATCGAATCCCCTGGAACTGGAGTTATGCACGGTTGTTAGCAGCGATGTGGGTGCTGGAAATTGAACCCAGGTCCTCAGCAAGATTAGCCAGTGCTCTTAACTACTGAGCAATCTCTCCAGCCCCTGTTTTTTTTTTCCAAGACAAGGTTTCCCTGTAGCCCAGCTGGCCTGGAACTTAGTATATAGATCTGGCTAGCTTTGATTTCACAGAGATCCATCTTACCTCTGCCTCCCAAGTGCTGGAATTAAAGGCACCTTCTGCCACCTCCCAGCCCTTTTTCTTCTTCTTTTTGATACTTTCCCTCAGCCATTGCAGAAATCTGGCCTGCTATGTGTAAACGGAATTTTTAAATTCCTTCTGCTTAGATCCTACAAGACTCCTTCTCATCTAAGGTTTGTGCTTATCCACCCCTCAGTCCTTCGATCCTATAGTTCCTACTTCCTTCGGAATTTTGAAGCATTATTTGCTGCCTTTCTGTCCTGCATCTGAACCTTGCCATAGCTACAATTAGATAAGATCCTGGGGCATTTAAACAGGAGCTAATCATCTGAAAAAAAGAACTTCATTCTTCTTCTTTTTCTCTTTCACACTGAAACATCCCGACTGTAGCGGTGCTTACCTCATAGCTCTCCACAAACCCTCTCTGATGTTCCCCACCTGCCTCTGTTACCAAACTACTCACATCAAGGCTCCTAGTGCCTCCCCCTGAATAGTTGAATTCAAAGACACACTTCCTGTTTAATTACTTGAACTCTTTTTTTTTTTTTTTTAGACAGGGCCTTCCTGGAGCCCCAGCTGTCCTGAAACCCACTATGTAGACCAGGCTGGCCTTGAACTCAGAGGTCTGTATGCCTCTGCCTTCTGAGTGCTGGAATTAAAGGTGTGTGCCACCATGCTTGGCTAATTGCTTGAATTCTTAATAGCGTTGGGCTGGAGTCGATGATACTTCCTGCGCCCTTCTCAAAGCTCTTCCCCTTTTGGCTTAGAAATTTAATTTGCTTCTTAATGCTCAGATCATGACATTTCTGTCTCTTACTGGATTTTAGTTTTTCTCAGAGCTTAGTCCCACACCTTTTATTTCCTTTTCATGCCTTCTCTAACGTATCTCCATTTTTATCCCTATAAAATAACTTGTGAGTTTTTTGTCCCAGATATTTGTCTTCATCTCCATCAGCTTCCCAATCTCTGTGTGGATATTACATGCAGTGTAGCAAAGCCAATTTGCCTGAAGCAGACTTCCTTCTCTTGTCAGCTCTTTGTCTCTTAGTGTCTCTGTCTCCATATATGGCACCAGGATGAACCAGCGGCAGAAGGCAGAACGTTGCAGGTCTTCCTGCCTGGCGTTTCCTGTGCCTAATAAAATGCCACATGGCTGTACACCTTTGTGTCATCTCCACGACCAGTAAGATGGCACATGGGGCTCTGCCTTTCGCATCCCTCCTGGCCGTCATTGTCATCCAACCCTGTGCAGCCTACCACACAAGGACACCAGATGCTCCTGGCCACCCCCCATCCAGTCTCACCTTATTGTCTCCACCTGTTCCTACGCATACATGCTCATGCCATTTACCGGCCATGTCAGCTCTTCACGCACTCAGAATCAAGGCTGGCCACCTTCACACCGCCTCTTTTCTTTTTTAATTTTTTTTAAATTTTATTATTTTTTATGTTTATGAATGTACTGTCTGCATGTAGGTTTGTGCACCCATGTCGTGCAAGAGGTCAGAAGAGGGTGTCGGATTCCCCTGGAACTGGAGTTAAAGATGGTTTTCAGCCGCCATGTGGGTGCTGGGGATCGAACCCGGGTCCTCTGCAAGAGCAGTCGGTGCTCTTAACTGCTAGGCCATCTCTCCAGCCCCACACACAGCATCCTTTCATCAGTGACCTTTTTCTCCTCTCTCCCTGTAACAATATTCGACTTTTATGTCCACGGAGTTGCCACATTCCCTTCTGCCTTAAAAGCTTCATATTTGCTGTTTTCCCCTCTCTCCTCTCTCTAACACATTTATTGTATATAGATAAGAAAACTAAAATTAATGGAAAAGAACTCCCCTCCTTTCCTTCCTTCCTTCCTTCCTTCCTTCCTTCCTTCCTTCCTTCCTTCCTTCCTTCCTTCCTTCCTTCTTCCCTTCCTCCCTCCCCCCTCATTTTCCTTCTTCCTTCCTCCCTCCCTCCTTCCCTCCCTTTCTCCCTCCCTCCCTCCCTCCCTCCTTCCTTCCTTCCTGACTTCCTTCCTTCCTTCCTTCCTTCCTTCCTTCCTTCCTTCCTTCCTTCCTTCCTTCCTTCCTTCCTTCCTTCCTGCCTTCCTGCCTTCCTGCCTTCCTGCCTTCCTGCCTTCCTGCCTTCCTGCCGTCCTGCCTTCCTGACTTCCTGCCTGACTGCCTGACTGCCTGCCTTCCTTCCTGCCTTCCTGCCTTTCTCCCTCCCTTCCTTCCCTCCTTCCCTCCTTCCTTCCTTCCCTCCCTCCCTCCCTGCCTTCTTCATGTAGCCCAGACTGGCCTCTAATTCACTATATAGCTGAAGATTACCTAAAACTCTTGGTTGTCCTATCTTCTCCTCCTAAGTACTGGGTTTGCAGGCTCCACAGTGCCTGATTTATGTGATGCTGGGATCAAATCCAGAGCTTCACACATTAGGATAATCCTCTGCCAACTGAACCATGTTCTCAGCCTAATTTTCTTGAAAAATAATGAGAAGGTGAAAATTATTCTGAATTTTTTCCAAGCCACCTCCAATGTGCTCTTAGGAAGAATCATGGAGAGAAGGTTATATCATTAGCCGCATCACTGGAACGGTTTCTAGGACTTGGATTTCAACAACCAGTGGCAGCTAAAGCTGCCCATGTTTCTCCTTTTCTATGGAAGACAGCATGGACTGTCTCCATGGCAACCACTTTCTGCCGTGACAGACCCGCCCATTCCACTGTGCGGATTAGTGTTAGAAGACCACTCAGCAGCCGTCCCCCCTGAAAGGTATTACTATCATTGTGTGCAGGCTGAATACATCTCTGGGCTCATTAGTGACCTTCGCATACTGAAAATGGGGCGTGGGGGAACACACACCAAAAATACACTGATTTTTTTTCCCGTTTTCATAAAATGACATCATCCTACTGGACGCCATCTTTTTAAGTTGCACACGATCTTTGTTATAAAGGAGCGAGATGAGGTCCACAAGAGATCTCTAAATAATAAGTAGAAGGATAAGAATGTATATAGTTCCAAAGCATGAATTCTTTTACCACTAATTCATCTTATTCACAATTGTAAAAGTTTCCTAATTTTGAGGTTTTTGTCATCACTTCATTTGCAGCAGATTCCAATCATTGTTTTCTTTGAATTAGAGAAAGGATTTTTTTTGTATAGTTTTTAATTGAATTTGTGTGTGTTTCATACACAACATCTTAATCATCTGTATCCCCTTTCCCATAGGCACCCTTCCCTACCCCCCCCACCCCACTGGATTTCATACATTCTGTCATTTATGTTAAGGCAAGCCTTGTCAAGTTTGTATTCCTAGACGTTCCTCAGTGCAAGTTCATCCACTGAGGTCTAGTCAGCCTGTCTAGAGTCATGCCCTTAACGAAGATCAGCTCTTCTTCATCCACGAGTAAGCAGCTGCCCAATAGTTCTCCTTCTAAGACTGGGGCCTGGTGCCCATTTCCAAATTAAAGAAAGGAGTTTTCAGAGCGCACATACAGCCTCTTTTGTTCTGGCACTCATACAGATATTTATTACACAAACACTCATTACCAAGGCAGGCACAAAGCAGGGTAGCGCTCCGTTCTGTAAACAAATGAGCCTCTCTTCCGTCTCCCCTCGTAGACACTCTGATCCTGTTCTGCACGAAGTTGCCCATTTGATACAGACAGAGCCACATTACAAGGCCGGATGTCGTGCAGTCGGTGATCCTCTAATGCACAGTTAGACACGGATCCGAAGGAGGCTGGTCCGTACAGGTTTCTGCCTTGCTGCTTTCTTATACCCTATTCATGAAGTGTAGTGAGGCTGGTGAGCAGGTTGAGTGAATGAAATCTGAAATTTAAGTGATTGTGATATCGCGCCTCACTCACCCCAGGGTCTGAGGTCAAGCGCTCCTTCAGTTGTAAGAGTCTTTTTTTTTTTTTTTTTTTTTTTTTTGTGGTTTGAATCGTAGCGGTGGTATTCGTCACCAGTTACTGAAAGCACCGCGTCCTGGTGCCGTGGTAACAGCCGTGTGCAAAATGCTGCTCCAGTGGCCCCCTGGCTTCCTGTTCTCTGCAAGTTCCCCTTCCATCCTCAGAAATGCCTTCACTGAATCGCTCCTTAAAGCTTAAAAAAATTTATATTGTGGTTCTGTGCATTTCATACAACAGTTCTTTATCAAATTTATATCCCCTCTCCCACCTATGCTTCCACAAATCACAGGTCTCACGCACTCTGCCGCACATGTTAAGTCCCATTTGGTCAAGCATTTTAGTGATGCCCTTCAGTGCAAGTTCATCCACTGGAGTCTATTCAGCGCACCTAGAGATCTTATGGAAGGTCTACTCTCCCTCACCCACAACTGGCTAAGTTACAGAAGATAAGAGACTACAGAGTATATGTACTTTGATAGGACTGTCCTCAAAGCTGTAAGGTTTCGGGCAACTTGACTCTGGTGAAGTAGTTTCTAGAAGTAATAACCAGGGGGAACAAACAGAAAGTCATCTATCTTCCATTTTAAGATTCCATATATCAGAACCCTTACTCTGACTCCCACATAAACCCCTTGGAAATACTTTGCAGCTAAAAACTTGTTAGTAACGGCCAATCAGAATAACTGCCCCTTGAGTTGTCCCTGATGGGAGAGGTGATGCATTTACTACTCTTGGGAAGTTTTCATGGAGTAACAAGAAGGCCTGTTTTTTTCTAAATATTGGACATATTTTGGGAAAAACTCCATTTATTCCATTATTTAATAAACTTTTATTGAATAACTGTATATTCCAGACACTGAATTCATTATTATAAATTCAAGGCATTTAAAAACAGCCTCTGTTCTCTCTACTTATCATAATTAGCAAGTGTCCCTGGTGCTATGAGATAAGGACGTATAAGGTATGATGTAGCCTAAAAGAAGTAGTGGGTCTTGTAGAGGAAAAGGTGCATAGCTTGAAAAGATGGAGTGACAAACTAAGGGTCCTGATACATGGAATCTTAAAACAGAAGGCCGGATGAGTTTCTGTTCACTGCTCCTAGATATTACGTCTAGAAACTACTCCATCAGAACAAAGTTAAGGAGAGATTCAGTGAAGACATTTCTGAGGAGGGAAGGGGAACTTGCAGAGAACAGGAAGCCAGGTGGTCACTGGAGCAGCATTTTGCACGCGGCCGTTACCATGGCATCAGTGCGTGGCGCTTTCTGTAACTCGTGATGAATACCACCTCTACAATGACATCGTGGGTGGTATCTTCTTGTTTGACAAATGCTTCCTGCCTTTGATAAAGATATAATTTTTAAAAACATGGGCCAGCTCAGCTTTGCTAGGAGACAGTAGCTTGGGCTTGAATTGAACACAGAAAAAACTTTTCGGTTTGATTAGTATGATAAAACTTCTTAGTTCTTTCAGTTTGCTACAGTGAAATACTTTCTATAGGTGGCTGATGGACAGCTGATATTTACTTCTCACAGTTTGAAAGCTGGCTAGTCTAGATTTAACAACGGGAAAAACAGCATTTGGGGTTGATGGGTGATGTTTGCTCATGATGTCCTTACCTGGTAGACAGAGTGAGGCAGCTCTCTGAGACCTTCTTTATAAGGAGATTAATTTCATTTACGAGGGCACCATCCTAACCTAACCTCTCTCAAAGGCCTACCTCCTAATATCATCATGTTGGTGATTAAGTTTTCATTATATGAGCAGATATCTGATATCACAATAAATATTGATTCCTATATGACAAGCACCATTTTATACTTAATTTTGTACCTTCAGTACCATTTCTGGTACCTTGTAGGTAGGTACTCAATAAACATTCACGGAATGAATGAACTTGTTTTGAGGCTCATATTTTTGGGAAAATTGAAATCCAAAAGAAAAGACCTATCTAAGGCAAAGAGAAGATAAAGACTGAGGCACCTGGCCACATAGGAAGTGGGTTTTCCAGGGTAGCACTTTCTATTTCACCTCATCACAGCACAGTAGGTCATGAACTGATATCAGCTTTTTATTTGTCTACAGCTGAACTGCCCAGGTATGTAAAAACAAGCAAAAGCATGGTTCATGAAATTAAAAGTTCTTATCTGAAGCATTGACAAGTGCACACGATATAAACATTCCCACTGTGGAAACTAATGCCACTTCCCACCGTGTCCTGGTTAGGTTATGATAGAGCTGGTTTCATAGAACAGGAAAAACTCATTTTCTCATTTTTGGAGGCCAGAAACTGAGAGCCTGGGTCATGGGCTGAAATCAAGACTGTGCTGCTTTTACAGGTGCTAGAGAAGAGAGTCTATTCCTCAACTCTGCAGCTTGTAGTGGTTCCTGGTGTTGGTTGGCCTGGGGCTGTGTTCCCCGTTTTAGTCTCCTTGGTTACAATGCCTTCACTCCTGTGTGTGCAACCTTCTTATAGTAAATATGTGATTACATTTAGTGCCTGCTGGATACTCTCTTTATCTCAAGACAATCATATCTGTAAAGTCTTTATTCATTATGTAAGTTTACATTCACAGGCTGCAAGAATTATAAACTGGATGTTTCAGAGGGCATTCATTCATAGAACTATACCTCTGATTATAACTTTCCTGAATGCTTAGTAAGTGACTCTCACAGACATGTATAAGAAGGTGACAACCTTCTGAATGAGTACTTCTTGTTTATTGAAGCTGCTTCAATTTTATACTCTACCATCTTATTCCTGATGCAAGTTAGTATGAGCTAGTTCTTTTAAAATGTTTTCAAGTTGACCGTAACAAAACCAGTGGCATGCCCAAAGCAGATGGGTGCAAAACCACTAAGGCTGTTTACGTCTGGGAAGAACTTTCTAATGGTGAGAACTGCTGTAAGAACAAATAGTCAAAGACTCAGGGACAAGATAAAAACGCCTAGTTTCTATGAGAAAACTAGTGAGTCATATCCAAAGTTTGCATAGCTTTGAGTTCTTTGGAAATGCATGTATCTGATTCATTTTCTGAGTGTTCCACTCAGCTCGCACTTTCCAGTTCTGAACTTTATTTTTCATGTGCTTCTCTCATCTGCCTCTTGGAGTGAAGTCTTCGAGGCAGGGATCTGTGTTAGAATTTCCTCATTACTCCTGTCCTCCTTCTCCAATCCTTCAGTGCCAGTGTGGAACCTTGAACTTAATGCCTCCAGAATTCTTTTGTTATCTGATGACTGACAGCGCTTTCTCTAGGACAGTTATCAGCCTTGGTTGTGCATGAAAATCACTTTGCTGGTTTTGGGAGCAACTAATGCCTCTGTCTCATCACCACTGATTATGATTCAACTATTTGGGATATAGGATTTTTAAAGTCTTGTTAGGTGATTTTAATGAGCAGCTGAGATTGGGAATCAGTGGTTTAGTGGCAGAGCTAATGGAGTCCTTGACAGAAATGAGGGAGAAGCATAGGATATTTTTGTTCTTTTTGAGGCCTTGAGTTCAATACTCAGTACCAAAAATAAAATAATAAAATGAAATAAAGTAAAATGCATCCATCAAAATGAGCACAGAAGTGATCCATGTTTAATGTAAAACTTTTAAAAATATGCATTAAAATAGATAATGAGATCTTAGTAAAAGGACAAAAAGAAAAAAAGTGCACTGTTGTTTTGTCTGTCTTCAACTCTTGCTGGCAAGTGGATCTACTCTATGTGGCTGCCACTGCTTTTGCCATCCTTCAAAGACATGAGACACAGCTTTTCAACCTTCCAATATGGACTGAAGACTCATGTCTCTCCAAGAATCCACCAAACCTTTAATGCCAGATGGGGACTGCTGAGACATCCAACTTGTGGACTGAGCTGCTACTGGAGTTTCAGTCTCTTCAGAGTGTAGACTGCCATTGTTGGACTACCCAAGCTGTATCATGGAGGCCAGTGCAGGAGTATCAAGACAGGATGCATGCTTACTGGACCTCATTTGGGTGACCATGGGAAGGAAAGGCCCCAGTGTGAAGCACGAGGGCAGGATTGATGATTGTTTGGGCTTGCCAAGGAGAAACCTTCAAACACTTCCTTAAGGAAAACATGACATCTTTTAGCTTAAAAAAAAAAGCAAAGAAAATCCTCCAATTCAGGTGATATGTTTATGTGTGTATGTATATATATATATATATATATATGTCTGTGCGTATAAGTGTATATGTATATACATATGTACATATATGTGTATATATATATATATATATATATATATATATATATATATATCCCAGTTCCTGGAGATCCAGCACCATCTTTGATCTTTGTAGATACTGTATGACACAGGTCCACTTACATACATGCAGGCAATATATTCATATATATAAAATACAAAAAATAAATTAAATCTTTAAAAGTGTCATTTTGTTCTTAAATTGTCTGATTCATTCACTGATTCCTTTTGTAAAGCCGATTAGCAAGCCAGGCTCTAGCCTGAATGCAGGAGTGAATAAGAGAGCCTTTGTACTTTGTGTTTAGGGCACATTCTGTGCAGTGGCCGTTTAGTATATCCACTGTGCACATCTACCATAATCCATCATCCCATTGGTATCCCTACTGGTGGGATGTTTAGGTGTTACCATGCTGTAGGCAACACTGCTGCACATGTATCCTTGAGCACTTCTGCAAACTTTGTGCAAGCAGGAGAGAGTAAGCTGTGAGTTCTCATGACCCATGTGCTCAGCATGATTCTAAGCATCACAGTGGAAGAGAAAGTGAGATTCTCTAGAGTGGACTCTGTAAGTAGGTTTCTAGGCCTCTTTTTAATTCACTCTTTCTTCCCTAGCTTGGTTCCTTTAGTTTCTTTGGCCCTTGTTTCCAGCAGTGGTCAAATAGCAAGAAGTTGTCAGACTTCCCCATGTAAGTGCTGACATGTTGTGATGCTTGTCAGGGAATAAGGATCCAATAGCGATATCCCCTCCAGATGTTCCACTCTCACTTCCCCCATTCCTCTACATCTGGAGTGTTATCAAGGAGCAGCATCTTGGCCACCAGTCCTGTTCCTCTATATAGTTTAATTCTTTGGAACCCCTTTCATTTTTGGCAGAATGGTATGAAATAGAACCACTTCCTAGTTTCAACGCTCTGAGTGGATTTTATCCACTTAGTTTTTTCTCATTTGATTTAGATATTCTAGAGTTTTGGTAACAAAATAAAACCGTATACCTACCTTTCCAGGTGTCTCTTGTGTCTTTAGTCAGCTCCATCATGGGGCACTTGATGGGAGGAACAATTTTACTTTTGCTCCCATAGTGAGTTCTTTTTGGTGCACTATGACATACTGAAACATTTCCAGTAGATAAGTTTGCCAGCTTAACATCCCTTTACTGCAGTGACATTTTCAAGCAACTTCCATGCAAGAGCAGATGCTTAATGATTCCATTTACTGCAATCTCAATCTTTTAGTCTATGAGTCCTATGGTGATGTAGAACCCCAAATCTAGACAAAATTCTATGCCTTTACAAGTTTCAAATAAAATCCTGTGCACTCGTCTGTTCTTGCTGCCAGCTGCCTGAAATTAAGATTTTCTAGCATCTTTAAAAAAGCATGTATAACTTTGCATTTGATTTTTTAAAAGATGCAAATTATGATGTTTCTATGAAGAAAAGGACATCGTTTAAGAGCTGTCTTTTGAGGAGTATGTCAAGCTTCCAATGGAGTAATTCTTTGCAGGTGACAGCTCAAGATGGGATTCATTGCACTGCTTCTCTCTTCTCCTGGGTCCGTTTCTTCTTCCCACTGCCCCTTGCAGATGCAGAGAGAAATGGGTGTGTGTTCTTATTCCTGCCAAACCCAGCATGCCAAAATGCCCTCACATCTGTAATGGCAGCTGCTGCAGGTTCTACTGCCGAGGTGCCACCCACAGCAGCAGCTCCCAAGGAGCACAGAAAGAAGGAAGGACCTTGACCAAGTGGTAGGCTACCCACTCCCTCCTTGCCGGTGTATCTGTAGTGATTTTTTTTAGCTGAATGGAGTACTCAGAGAGAGCCATAGAGCAGGGTAAGGCCAACGAACCCAGTGGCATCTTTCTTAGCCTACAGCTGGCTTCCTCCTCACCAGGTCTGCACCCTCTTGCTTGCTTGAATCCCTCAGGGCTCCAGTGTTTGTAAACAATGAAAACTCTGGAAGAGACAGTCAAGTCTCCTTACCCACCAGCACCTGTCTTTCTGTCTTTCCTTGAAACCAAGTCTATGACGCTCATTCTGATCTTTGTTCATCTACTGTATTCTGTTGTTCTCATGTTTATATCACCAGTTGATGAACTGCTTATCCTCCAGCAGAGGTATGGAGAGAGAGAGAGAGAGAGAGAGAGAGAATGAATGTACTATAAACCTAGACAATCACCGAGCTTAGCTTGAAGACATATGGCTGACCTTTCCCTCAGCCAATTATTACATGGGTCTTATTCAAGACAATAAAGACCGATAATATATTAGCCTCCACATTTATTTTCCACTCCGTATAACATCCCTTTCTGCTCCACTTAGGCACAGATATTTATTCTGCGTCATTCCTTTTTCTGGATTTTCATGCTATTCTCTCCTATTCCCTTTCTGCGGTGTTCTTAGAACTCTGCTCTCCTTCAAGGGCTTTTAAGATGCTTTCTCACTATATTGCTGATTTTGTCCCATAAATACATTACTGAAAATAATGAATTTCTAGTAATAGTTGTCTAGTGATAGTTGTCTGTATAGTATTGTCGTTTGGTCATAGTTGTCTGTCTAGGGACAGTTGTCTAGTGACACTTGTGCCAGTCTCTACATGTCTTCTCTCTTCACTGGTTGAAGAGTTCATGCTTGTGTCTTCTGCTTCTAGATTATTTTAGAAGCCAGGGTTGTGGAGTATATAATTACTGAAGGCACTGTCTTGCCAATAAGTACCCATTTTCTGGATCCACTTAACAAAGGGCCCAGTTTGATAAACAGACCTAGGAGTCTCACAGTGAAAATAAAACAACAAACTGATTTGTGATATCAGATTGAGCATGTGGACATTCTATTGAGTTTTATGTGGAAATGCATTAAGCAAAGAAGGACTAAAATATATTCTCAGACTTTGTAATTGTGGTACATAGGGGGAGGGTATGTTTGCATACTTTAGAGTAATATAAAATTAGAGGGGAAAATGTGAATTCCTAAACATATTGCAGAGTTAACATACAGTTTACTTTCAGACGTCATAATTTTGGTATATGTGTGACGTACATATATGCATATTTCAGAGCAATACAAATTTGAGGGAACAACGACAAAAGGACTGGGTCAAAGAATTGACTGAAACAGTAAACTTCTGCCCAAACCAATAAACCTCTGCATGGACAAACATTAAAAAGACTGAAAAAAAGATGCAAGACATGTATGACAAAATGCATGAACTCTGATAGGGTGGGGGACATGGAAAGGGGAATAAGTCTAAATTGGACCAAGAAATGCTTGAATTGCACAAAACTTCTATAAAAAAGAAAACAAAGGGGCTGGAGAGATGGCCTCGCGGTTAAGAGCGCCGACCGCTCTTGCAGAGGACCCGGGTTCGATCCCCAGCACCCACATGGCGGCGGCCGAGAACCGTCTGAAACTCCAATTCCAGGAGAACTCCAGTTCCGGGGGAATCCGACACCCTCTTCTGACCTCTGCGGCATTGCATGACACGGGTGCACACACTTGCATGCAGACAGTACATTCATACACATACAGAAATAAATAAAATAAAAAATTAAAAAAAAGAAAACAAAAGAAATAAGGGTAAAATAAGCCAGCCTAGTCTATCATTTCAAAAATCTAAACTTCTATTTTTAGAAGTTCAATAGCTATCCATTTCCACGAATACATTGTTCACCCAGAATTTAAGAGATTTAACTCCTTAAAACATCTGCTCCTGGGTGCTCATCAAATTCTTAAGGATTTAAAACCACTCAGGGGGCTGGAGAGATGGCTCAGTGGTTAAGAGCGCCAACTGCTCTTGCAAAGGACCTGGGTTCGATTCCCAGCACCCACATGGTGGCTAAGAACTGTTTTTAACTCCAGTTCCAGGGGAATCCGATGCCCTCTTCTGGCATTGCACGACACGGGTGCACCAACCTACATGCAGACAGTACATTCATACACATAAAAAAATAAAAAATAAAAAAATAAAATATTAAAAAAAACATTCAGAACGCTTTTAATTATCTTATTTTTGCATACACTTTTATTGAATGTTTGTGTATTTCCAACATAACACCTCAGGCAGTCTTAATCACCTTCATGCCCCCTTCTCCATTGGCTCCTACCCCCTCTGGAGTTCATACATTCTGTCATTTGTGTTAATGCCTATTGTGCCAAAATACTTTTTATTAATTAATTTTGTTGTTTGTTGTAATCTTCTACATGATGTGATGTGCGCTGATTACTCTCTTCCCCATGCTTTTGATCTTGCTCCCGTCCCTATTAACGTCCCTCATCCTAAGACTTCCTTCCCCAGAAGGAACATTTTTTTAGAAAAATAAAAAGCTTGAGACAGAGAGATGGCTCAGTGGTTAAGAGCGCTGACTGCTCTTCTAGTGGACTCATGTTTGGTTCCCAACAGTCACATGGTAGCTCACAACCATTCATAGCCCTAGTTGTGGGTGATCTGATGCCCTTTTCTGCCCTCCCAGCCTGGAAACACTTGCCTACATGCAGGCAAACACTCATACACATAAAATAAAAGTAATAAAGTATTTAAAAAATAAAAACTTAAAGCATATTTTATAAAACTTTAATTAACACTTATAAACATTTACTATTTTACTTTGAATTTTTTAACTGATTCTCACTTGGGATGGATTCATGAATCATGATTTAAAATGTTCAGCCCTACTATGAATCAGTCTTATTTGTCAGCCATCTCAATATCATAGTGTATTTTCTTCTTTATATTTTAAAGCCAAAAAAATAGCAGAGATTGAAGTAACTTTAGTTCATTTGAGATCTATTAGATAGGCATATTGTAAAAAAAGAGATTCCTTCAAGCACTTCCTTGAGGAAAACATGACATCTTTTGGTAAAAAAAAAAAAAAAAAGATTATATTTAACACTTAAAACTGAGCAACTTTATTATTTTATTTCATTGTATCTGAAAGCAACTGTGCTATTAAAATGTGAATCTATAAATGGGCTCTAGAATTGTCCTACCACTTATACTCACACATTATAATTACCATATATAGATGGATGATATGTAGTCATATTCTTAAAAAAGAACATAAAGTTACATGACTTCATACCTGCATGCAAATTTACTGTTAAAATGTGAATTTCTAAATGTGTTTAGGAATCAACCTATAGTTTATTTTCAGAATTTTTAATTTTGACTTATGTGTGGCATGCATATTTTGGAATAATATAAAATAAAAAATAAAAAATAAAAAAATGTAAAATAATATTTTCTCTTTATTGATACATGCTAAAAAAAGCTTTACATGCAACACTTTTTTTTTTCAAGGCGCAGATTTTATCAAATTCACTCAAGCTATTTTGGGTGACTATATGTCGTTAACTTGGGAAGCAAACTTAATTTCTTAAGTTAAATCATGCTACAGGTAAAAGAGAATGCTACAAGATGATACTATACAACAGAAAAATTATAGAGAACATTTGTATGTGCCAATCCCAAAGTTATTGTTATACATATTTTAAGTAAAACAAATGTGGACGACAGCAATTTATATTTCCAGTTAACTAAGGTGTATTACCGTTTTTATCAGAACCTTTAAACCAATGTTGTTTAATATACACAATTACTTTTACTAAGTCCTAAAACACCATGTAACCTGTAGGCAGAGTCTGAGCAAAATTGGATACTTGTTGAACTCATGTCAATTAAATATACATTAATCGAATATACACCCGTGTCCCTCTCCTGCCCTTTCCACCCCTCCCGATTCACCATTTCAGTCAATTTTCTGATGCAGTCTTTCTGTGGTTGTGCTTTTAATATGCATCCCTCTCCACAAGAAATATTTACAGCTGGGTTATTGGCGCTAGCATCCGCAGATGAGGGATACCATTCGTTGGCAACACCTTTTTTATTTTCCTAATAAATGAGTAAGACGAGAAAGAGGTTTGGGGGGGGGGCTGGAGAGATAGCCTAGTGGTTAAGAGCACTGATTGCTCTTGCAGAGGACCCGGGTTCGATCCCCAGCACTCACATGGCAGCTGAGAACCGTCTATAACTCCAATTCCAGGAGAACTCCAGTTCCAGGGGAATCCAAGACCCTCTTCTGACCTCCGCGGCATTGCATGACACGGGTGCACAAACCTACATGCAGACAGTACACTCATACAAAAAAAAAAAAATTAAAAAGAGATTTTTGTTTGCCAAAGATTTATTGAGCATTTACTACGTGTGCTAAGCGTATGATAGTACCGTTAGTTATAGGACCCTCATAGTATGCCCCAAGAGCTTCCAGATTGGAGATAGTAGGCAGGAAAGAAACATTCTGTGCCTTGTCCCCCATGTGAAAGGGGACAAGGGAGAAGCGGCTTCTTGAACTCCCACAAGAGCAGCCCTAGGCTACAGCTGGCTTTCTAAGGGCATGCTTCTTTTTGACTTTGCTTCATCTTTGTGGAAAAGGCCCAGTAAGCAGGTGCCAGTCTCTTCCACTAGTCATCAGCAGCTCCAAGCAGGATGAGGAGGAGCTGCGATGGAAGGGCAGTAAGGTTGCTTGTTTCCACTAAGCAGTGTGTCCACTAAGCAGTGCTGGTACTTGCACTCCTGGGGAATGGAAAGAAGTTTCATGATGCCAGTGAAGCAGCGATGGAGGGCACTGCCAGTCACAGGAGCTGCCCAGATGTTATCACAAGGCCAAGGAAAGCTAGCACTTCCAGAGGATGAGAATTTTAGTCTCTGTTATCCATGTCTTCTATATACTAACTTTGAATGTATTTTCCTGTTTATTGGGAGAGAAACAATAAAATGGCAAGTGTAGTGGGGACCCCCCCCCAATAATTTTAGTCTCATGACACACGTGGAGAAATGAAGTTGGTGCTAACCAGGAAGCTTCCTGATTGCTAGCTAGCTCCTGTCCTCCCAACCTGTTGCGATGGTCTAGGGTGGAAGCATAGAGATAGATGTTGCCATAGTCAGTATATTCTAGATATTTTCAAGGAGCTTCAGCATCTAGGCCAGTCCTGGGAGGATGGGTAATATATCAGTGGAGGTTCTTGTGACAACAGAGGGCAGAAACATGGCTGACTACCCTAAATCAAAGCCAAAACAAAGGAACATATTGTCATCTCAGTAAAGCAGAGCGAAGATTGAGAAATTCGAGGAGCCAAGGCAGCAGAGTTTGAGGACGTTTTCTCTAGAGAATTTCTGCTAAAGCGGCCCAGCTGCTCACAGGACAGTCATTACACAAAAAGTTCAGCTGGCCGAGATGAACATTCCCATGCTTCTTTTTTCATTTAGTACCTCTTGGGGTTTTCTGTTTTATTTGTTTTGGGGTTTTTAAGAATTTATTGTTAAGGAGTCTAGACATAGCAAGGGTGTAAAAGATGTGTAAAAGATTAATGAAATGCTTTATAGGAATTTGGAGCTAGATAGAATTGAGAGCAACTTTCTTATTTTAGAGTTGGAGATTAAAAATGTTTAGTGACTTGGTTGAGTTATGCAGTCTATTTATGTGTGAGTGTGTGTGTGTGTGTGTGAGAGAGAGAGAGAGAGAGAGAGAGAGAGAGAGATTTAGAATTTCTAATTAATTTTGTAGCATTCCAATGTTAGCCATACTGTTTTCTTTGGATAATTTTTTATTTCAAACCTGATTATAACCAACCTATGGGTTATTTCAATCCAATAACTACCAGAAACTAATTCTTTAAAATTATTTTTAATTGAATTTTTGGGAATTTCATGCAATATATTTTGATCATATTTAGATTCCCTCCCCTATGTGCACCCCCTCTTACTGTACCCTGCCCACTCTCATGTACTCTTACTTTAAGGCTTATCAAATCAAATTTGTGTCCCCAAGTACTGCTCCCCATGGGTCTATCCACCAGAGCCTGGTTAACCTACTCAGGGTCATACCCTCTCTTAGCAGCTGTTGGTTGCCAGTAATTCCTCAGCTTCTTGTACACTCTCCAGTTGTTCTATGTTGGAATTTTGTCTGGCTCGAGCTTACCTGTGACTTGTGCATGCTGTCACTATGGCTGTGAGTTTATATGAGCAACTGTTCAGTTGTCTGGACAACAGATGTGGTTTCCTTGTGGTCATCCATCGCCTCCAGCTCTTACAATTTTTCTGCCCTTCTTCTTCAATGAGCCCTGACCCCAGCTCCCTAGAGCCAGCTGTACTCATGGGAAACTCTGACATAAGACAAGTCAGAAACCACAAGGAGCCATTGTGATAGTTCAGCCAGGAAGGGTGCTCGCCCCCAGGCCTGACAACTCTAGTTCAGTCCCCAGGACCCCCATGGTGGAAGAAGAGAAATATCCTCACAATTGTTCTCTGACCCCTGCACGCATGTGGATACACACATGGACTCTAATTAGACCTTTAGCTCACTTTATCAATTTACAGGCGCATAGGGTTGAAGGAATTCACAAGGACTCACTTGGAAACACACAGACAGACAAAAAGGAACTGGGGACATTTCTACAGGACCATTGACTGATTACTGCAACTAGTCAGTGGGAGGGGAAGATAGGAGATGGATCTGCCGTAGGAGAAATGAAAAGTAAGAGAAAAACCATTCAAATGTTATATGTGACTCTGATTTTAATATGCTTTGAATGAATAAATATAAAGATAATTATTAAAAAAGAATATTACAAAACTTCATGATTTATTACTATTAATATCCAGAAATTATTCTATAATTTTGCTAGGTATAACAATAACATTGTGGCTATGTTTGAAAATGTCCATAATTTGAAGAAATTCATAGTACACCATAGGGATGAAATGACATGATGCCTAGAATTTGTTTTAAAGTACTTTGGAAAACTGACACCAGTGTGTTCTCAGCCAAAGGGAGACTGCGGGGGACAGAACTGTGGTGTCTATTAGAAGGGACTGTGGTGTCCACTTAGAAGGGAGAGGCCACAAGCCAGCTGTCCTTCCACTCCAAGGACAAAGTGGAGAGTTCTGTGTTCTTTTTCATTTTCCTCTGAGTTGGCCAATTTGTTAGGAACACCAAATGATTTCAACATTAGGAAACAAAGCCACAGAGATCTCTGAAGTGGCAGGAGCAGGCTGCGGGAGCATTGTCTCTGTGCAAGTATCAAAACAGTCTTCTCAAGCCTGTGAGGAACGCTGCTAGTAAATGCTTCTTAGCCACCAACAGTTTCTCTCCCTGCTGGACAGGATTATTAATTTTCACTTTCCTGCCTTAAGATACTAGGGAGGGAAACTACAAACTCCTCCCTCAACTTTTGGACAGAATAGAGTTCTCAAGACCATCTGTTTATGGAACTATGGAGTATGGGCAATGGAGGTTGCTCCATTTCTATCTTCCCCTTAGTTAGGTCTCCTTCTTAGCCTTGGAGGAATGAATGCTTGAGCACTATTGCTGGAGTTTGATTAGCAGGCGTGCCCATGATCCTATTTCATAGATACCCATCAGACAACAGCAGTTCGTTCTCTAGAGCTCTGAGGCACTGGACTCAAGGCTTGACAGCGGTTAAGCTGTCCCTTGTCAAGTATGAGTGACATTTTTGTCCTGTGGAGAATTTACATAGTGTTCCCAACCTATTAATTCTCCTATGTTCCCACGATCCTAAAGATTACTCACTAAGAAAACCAAGCTTGATGTGCAGGACCTCTGTGATTGTGGGGTGGGGATGGGGGATCAGATTTCTTTGTCCTGAATCTCGTTTGTGGCTGATGGGGACTTCACTCCTTGAGAGAGGGAACCACTTACCCAGAAGAGAAAGAATCTTGCTGAGCACTGAGGGAGCAGCAGGGAGATTCTGCCTCTGAACAGGAGAACATCTGATCTTCTCTGTCAGTAAGAGACAGACTTCTCTTGTGCAGCTCTAGCTGGAGTATCTGAGTGGCCGTCATTTTTCTCTCTTCTTTCTCTACTCTCCCCTGTCCACTCCTTCCTTGTTTCTCTTCCTCACAGTATGTTTTCATATGACCAGACTAAGTCATTGTCAAATTTTATTAAGTTTCTCCCCTTATAGTCTATCCTTATTTATTGAATGCTGGGGGGTGGGATACAGACCTTTCCCAAAGTTGCTTTTTCCAATGTCTATTAAGTGATGAGAGCCATTAGTGGCTATTCAGGAGTCATCCCTGGGCATGTGCCCATGTTCCATAACAGATGATAATGTAAGTGCCAGTTCATACCATCTGATGACTGAGGCAAGAGCAAGGATGCTCACCAGCTCTGGCTACACCCTGCTGAGATCATCTCAAGTGAATGTGACTCAGAGTTGCTTTTCTCTCTTGTTTGAGTCAGTCTGTAAGATTCTTGGACACAGGCTCTATGTTGTTTGTTTTCAGTCAACTGGCATCCTGAATACTCCCTCACGCATGATATATAATTATGTTCAACTTAAATGAAAGAAAATAGCTCCTTTCCTATCCTGCTTTTCTTTGCTTCTGTAAAATGCTGAAAAAAATCACTCAGTTTTCCACAGGGGAAACACTCCTGTAATCAGGAATGCCCGAGAGTCCTCCAGGGTCTGAGTTATTATGACAGGCAGTTGGTGTGGAAACTAGGAAATAGGTCTTCCTGAAAATGGGCCACAATGGACTCAGAGACTGCCCACTGGGTGACGCCCATTTCCTACAGCATTTGTGCTGCCTGTGGCTCTCACCAGGACCCAGGCTTCTAATTGCAGATGCTGCTGCCAAATGAACTTTGTATATATGTGACTAAAATTCTTGCAGCTGCTTCTCTCTGTCTCTCTGTCTCTGTCTCTCTGTCTCTGTCTCTGTGTGTGTGTGTGTGTGTGTGTTTGAGACACATTTTTACTTTGTATCCCAGGCTGGCCTTGAACTCACCATGTATCCAGAATGTCCTCAAACATGCAGCAATCCTCCTGCTTCAGCTTTCCAAGTTCTGGGTTTTCAGGCATGAGCCACCAAATCTGGCCTCTTTTCTTAAGCAACCTGTTCACACTAAGAACCAGCCTTTGGTGAAGGTGACTCTGACCCCAGAAAAGAAGGCCTGCCTGAAGAACAGCGCAGATTCCCTGTAGGGGATCCAGATAGAGCTTTAGTTTTAAAGTTCCTGGAGTCTCAACTTTCACTGCCCAGGCTGCGGCTGGAGATTGTACATGTTCTCTTTTTCATCTGAGCTATGATGAATGCAGTTGTACTAAGAAGGCCCAGGAAAACATTAATTTCATAAAGTTAGAAGGTGCCATAGCTATATCCTGATGCTAAATGGTACTTGTGTAGTTGTAAACTGGTTAGTGCGAAATAATTCTGCCATCTTGAGACACCACTGCCAATTTTGTACAAGGTCCAGTTGCCTTCAAAGCAGCAAACCAGATGAGTTAACTGTGTGCTATATAACATCAACAAACATGCCTCATCAAATTGTCACATCCTGGGATCCAGTGTATAAATCCATTGCAGCATGTCTTATGCATAACTGTTCTAAAGGATCTTATTTTGTGTATATTTATGTATCAGTGTACATTGTGCTAGAATGTAAAAAGAAATCCACATATGGATAATGCAGCCAGCTACCAGGTGTCAGGCCAACTAAAACACCAAATAAACCTTGAAAAAGAAAAGAACCATCCTTCATGAGAATTTTAAAGGCATTGTCAACAAATGCTGGAAATAGGAACCCCATTGACAATCATAGAACCAGTGAATAATGTCCTTTGAATGGAGAGTTGCCTTAATTGTATAGAAGTCTGCACATGTTGTCACTTCCAAAAGTGTCTTTCATCTGATACCAGGAACTTTTTAGTTTCTTTTTTTCCCTTTTAGTCTTTATCTCAGCAACCTGGTGTTTTAGAAGGGTGTATATGACAATAAAAATAAAGCTGAAAGAAGCAACTAAAAGAACTATCTTTTAAATGTTTTCTACAATATTCCAAGAATGGAAAAATTCCGACTAGGTAATGAATGACAAATGCTTCAAGGGAAAGACACTGCTTTCTGAAAGTAGGAGTGTGGTCTTATAAGTACCAGATTACAAGGACTGAAAACACATTTCATCCAGAGCATCCATGCCTAGGAACCAAGGAGTAAAATTAGGGTATAATCATAAAACATGGTGACTTTTCTGGTATTGACCTCAAGTCAACCAGACAGACCAGAATCCTTACTAGAATTGGCAATGATCCCTGAGCCATGGGTGGGGGGTTTAATATAGGAGTCCTGTCCAGGGACACACACTCTGCAGTCTTTTATTTTCTAAGACTTGGCCCGCCGTGGCCTTCTGTGTGCACTGTACTCTGTTGTATAAGGAAGCTTCGCTGGCAAGAGTTGAGGGATGCACGAGCATTCTCTCCACCCCCTGTTCTGCTATGTTCCATGAGCCCTAGGTGTAGAGGTTCCACTGTACATATGTCACCTAGAGCTGGGCATCTCTCAGATGTATATTCTCGACGTGTGACCAGTTGTAGACCTCTGCAGTAGGCTCCATCTGTTGCAAAAGGAAGCTTCTTTGATGAGCAGTGTACTGTATAACTGTCTGTAAATATGAGGATCCATAGTTAGCATAGGGTAAGAAATTTCATTTGTCTAGAGATGTGTCAGAGATGGGGTTTTCTCTCAGATCTCATGACCTCTTCAGCCATATGTATTTGGTTATAATGACAGTGTCACCCATGAGTTCCTTTACACTGAGATGGGCTTAAGTCCAATTACATAGCTATTGATTACCGCCCCCCCCAGATAATAATGCCACTACTTCATCAATAGAGGTAGTTTGCTGTGATGGTCATTATAGTTATTCAGCTTTAGAGCTGGGTTGTTGGATAATGGAGCAGGAACTGACTTATATGCCTTCTGCCTGAAGACTAGCTCTCAAAGTTCTAGAAGATTCTGTGCAAGCTGCTAAGGGAGAAAATCAGTTGAAGGTCCAAGCCAGCCCTAAAGCTGAGCATTTTTTATATACCCTTTTTCTCATTTGTGTTTCTTGGAGATGTTCATAGTAAGGCACATTCTATTCACTTTGAATGTAAATTTACATCTGTTTTCATTTCCTAATTTTATTTATTAATTTTAGTTAGCACACAAAATAGAGGGTTTCATCATGGCTTTTTGGTGCATGTGTCATTATGCTTTATTCCTATCTATCCCCCCACCCTCTCCAACTCATCTACCCACCTCTTCCTGGTTCTCTTTCTTTCTCTCAAGTAGCTACTCCTTCTGTGTATGTATATACATACATATACAGAATTCTGTATATATATTCTGTACATATACATATACAGAAGGAGTTTATGTATATATATGTCTATACATATAAGTATATATTCAATCTTTTTCCTCCCCCACCTGTTTCCTCAATGTAGTGTGTTCTTTTTGTTCTTCCATCCATCCCTTTTTATTGTCTTATTGCTTGACAAATAACTTTTCCGTGTAGTGTTTGTGCATGTGTGTGGGGTACATGGTCCCATGTGTGCACCCTGAGACCATAGCACCATAGGAGAACATTGTGTCCTATTCTATCACTCTTTACCTTGTTTCCTTGAGACAGGGGCTCTCACTGAAACTCAGACTTGGATGGGAACCGGCAAACCCCAGTGAGCCCCCTGTCACCCCACATCACTGGAGTTATGGGCACAGCCACCCCTGACTATTCATGTGGGTGCTGGGGATTTGAACTTAGGTATTCATGATTTTGCAGCAAGTACTCTTTCACATAAAACCATCTCTTGGGCTGCTGATAGACATTTTTTTGATGGACAACTTAATTTCCCCTATGGATCTTTAAACTATATTTTCAGGTTAATTTTCCATATGACTGTTCCACCATATATAAATGTATCTTAGTATAATTCCATTTCTTCCCTCATTTCTATACAATTACTTCTTATGTATCATACATTATATATATATATATATATATATATATATTCATATAGTTGACTAATACAGTGTTAAAATTATTGCTATTTTACAATTTTATGTTTTAAAAGATTTTGGAAGGAGGAAATAAAAAAACATATCCTTTATATTAAACATTTCACATTCCATTTCCTGCTGTGGATTCAAATGGAAATAATCCAGAGAAAGGTTAGCTATACAGATAGGAGGCCATGTTTAGCTAGGTTCTAATAGTTGTGAAGGAATTTACCAGAAGATAGGACTAAAACAAAGGCAATCAGGATGAACTTCTTGGGTGGCATTTTTATTACGGTCTCTGACTCCCAGCAGCTAAGCAGATTCCATTTTCTGACAAGAGGCTGCTGCAGCTGTTCTGCTGGCTTGTTTTTACTGGAAGATTGGCAGTTAATCCCCTTCCTCTACTTTGAATCTTCCTTCCGACTGGACTGCCCGTGCTTCTCAGTGTGGTCCCTGGTTCATCATATAGCAACCTCTGGAGGCTTTAGAAGTGTGGACTCCCAGGCCCACCCAGATCTTCCGCATGAGAACAGATGTTCGTCAAGATTCCTATGTGATTTTCACATATAGTAGAAGTGTGAAGCACTAAGTTAGATGACCTGTTGGTATTTACCCCAGTTGAATACTCTTAAAATTCAGTGAAATTATAGGTGTGTATATTGTACAGCTGTTTATATGCAGCTGTATATATAGGGGTGTATGTTTGTGTGTGTGTGTGTGTGTGTGTGTGTGTGTGTGAAATAAGACTTTTCTATCTTCTAACAACACAAAATTTGAGACTTATTATCTCACCTCTCTCCCTGCAGATTCATACCTGTGCTTATCCACGTAATCCTAAGAAACACTTGCTATTCCTAATACATTGTTCGAGCTAGGACATTTGAACTGGTGACTAAGAAACTGGATTTTTCTTTTCTTATAACATTCCTCCTTTCCTTTCCTCCAGGTTATTTTTTCCTCAGAGAACCATTTTTAAAAAATCGAAAACATGATTTTCTTCCTAACACACACACACACACAACACACACACACAACACACACACACACACACACACACACAGTGAGAACTTGGGAAAACTTCAATTAACTCATTCAAGAGTGAAGCAGCAGGCAGGTAAAGCTGGCTAAACAGGACATCAGTGACAGTGGAGGAGAACTGGCAATTCTAGGACAAGAATGTCAGGAAAAATATGTTAATAGTGTGCAGAACATTATGCTTTTTTCTTTTTTTGGTCTTTTTGAGACAGGGTCTCCCTGTAGCCCCAGCTGTCCTGGAACTCACTCTGTAGAGCAGACTGCCCTTGAACTCACAAAGATCCGCCTGCCTCTGCCTCCAGAGTGCTGGGAATAAAGGCATGCACCGCCACACCCAGCCAGAACATTATGTTTTTATCCTAGATAGCAGATATTTAAATTTGTACCTGACAAAAATAATTTGTTTGATCCTCTACTGGTTAATTGAAACTCAATGCCCTATCCTCTCCAAAAAAGATAAATCATAACTCAGATATCAATTCATAGAGAATTAGATAGACAACGTTTCTTTGCGTCTCTTAGACACCATTCTAGAAAGAAGCCAAAAGGAGGAGACTCCATCTTTTTTAATTATTTCAAAGTTTTCAATTTTTCATAATACTAGGTACAATTATGCTTAGAAAAAGGAGTGTATTTCACATTAATAAAAGCATATCCAATATGTTTCTGATACCAAATTAGCTTAGATATCAGTATCTCTTGGGGCCCTTTTTTGAACTCCTAGTCTTTTACATCGATGGCAATATTTTAATTTCTCATTTAATTCTCTGTGTCTGGACTAGACTGTAAACCTCATGAGGACAGGAACATCTGGTTTTCTTACAATTGTGCTTTTAGAGCTCTGACATGGGAATCACCCAACAAGTCCTTTGTTGTGTGAGTGAAAGTGATCTCAGAGCAGGTGAGTTAGAAGAGCAGCACAAGCCCAGAATGTGGATCCAGAGCAAGTGCACCCTGATGTTTTCCTGGACTGTGCTGGATGTTCGGTTTGTCCATGCTTCTTTCAGTAAAGGACAACTCAGCTTCTCCTTTTCCTCAGACTGAAGATCGTATGTAACTCAGTGTGCAGTGTTGTCGAGGCTTCTAGAAAGAAGGAATTCAGTATCATCAAGACCCACTTGAGCTTATACAGGATAGAAAGAGTAGGATGGTGTATTAGTCATTTTTCTGTTGCTGTGATAAAACCACCATGACCAAGGGAACTTATAAAAGGAAGAGTTTATTTGAGCTTACGATTGATGGTTCCAGGGAATCAGAGTCCATTGTGGCAGGGAAGCATGATGGCCGGGGCTGGAGCAGCAAGCCGAGGGTCACATCTCGCAATGAGCACAGGAAACAGAGAGAGAAGAGGCTGGAGACTGCAATGCTTGTTAAACTCACTAAGCCTGCCCCCAATGATGTACTTCCTCCAGCATGGCCACACCTTCTAAGATCTCCAAGAACAGTGCCACCAACTGGAGACAAAATGTCTGAATACTTAAAACCTATGGGGAGACACTCATTCGAACCACCACAGATGGTAAGGCGACTGATGGGCATCGCCCCTCCTCTTCCAGCTTCATGTTCACACATATGTTTCTATTGTCATGTGAGTAGGTATAATATTCTTCTCCATTACTATGGATTCACAGAAAGAGGGAGACCTGGCTGCCCTGATGCTGGAGCAGTGATGAGCCATGGAGGGGGCTCTGTAGTTGACACATGTCACCTGGATCACACTCCAGGCCATACACTGTTTGGCGGTGGGGGGGGGAGGGTCCATTTTATAAGAAACAGTTCTTTGTGAGTATTTTTAAAAAATTAACCTTATTTCTCACTTTAAACTTAAGTGGAAAGAATGGAAATGGATCATGACTCTTTTTTAAGTGATTCTACAATATAATGACACAGTTGTTTGCAGATAACATTGATGTTACTCAGTATGTCATACAATTAGGTAATTTTTGTCATACAATTAGGTGCATTTTGCAAGTATCTATGTCCAAATTTTGAACAACCCAAGATTCCCATAGTCCAGTTGGAGAAGCTTGTATGCACAAGCATGTTGATCAGTCAGGAGTCCAGACTATATTCCTGTAGTCTTATGATTCATTCCTATCTCTCCGCAGCCCTTACAATCTACCACGCCTCCTCTTCTGCAGTTTGTTCCCTGGGCTTTGGGAAAGGGGCACAAGTGGATGAGAAGAAAACAGTCTAATTTCTTTGGAGTTGTCATTTTGGACTCCAGTCTGTTCAGGTTGTTTCCTTTCATGGGTTGACAGCTTTCCCAGTGATACCATTTTTAGTCATAATAACAAAGCACAAGCTATTGGATGTACAGGTATTTAAGCAGTACCAATTATTATGTCAAGCTAAGCTGTGAGCATAGACACAGATGCTTGGATGGTATGCTAATCCGCAAACTGTGGTTTCTCTGTAAAGGGTGACAAGTGCTTATTGTGGCTTATAACATCCCCTAACCACTACAGGACATAAGATTGTGGCATCCGCTTTGAGTTATTCCTCCAAGGAGAGAGCTAATAGCCAAATAGATTTGGGATATATATAGACACTTGGCTGCCACTGTTGCACAGTATCTCCAGGCTGTTGAGGTGTAGCTGATATTGACGGAGGAGTCTTGCTTGTCTCAGGGAGACCAATATTTTGCTGTATCGCTTTAGTGGCCTTTGGTAATGCTCTCTAGC
>VZQC01000544.1:1956208-2051285 GCA_009823505.1 Rhizomys pruinosus
TCTCTAGCATTTCAGAGGCAGTTGCAAGTGACGTCTCATAACATTTTTCATGCTCACACCAGGTCTTCGACAACAGGGACTTACTGCCTTTCTCCTTGCATATATCCCTCTTATAGGCAAAAAGGCCTTTATAATTTGGGGGGGGGGGGCGGGTTTGATCCCTTAGCCAACATCTCCTGGCAGAATAATCATTATGATTCAGGCTTTTCCGTTAGTATATATTTTGCTTATATTATATAACTTATAAACACTTTACTTGAATTTGGCTCTAGATAGGAAATATCCTTTCACAGTTCCTATGCCTATCATCAATTAAATACGTTATGCCTGTTTTATAGGAAAATTACCACTGTACACATTAGCTCTAGTTTTCCTACCTCTCCCCTTAGGGAGAAGGAAAAAGAAAAACATGATGGAAATGAAACCACTCCCTAACTGTAAACTAGGATCATGACTCTTAAATCTGTGAAAACCTAGCTCTATTAAAATATCAGGAAAACAGCCTTCCCAGTGTCAAATAGACTGGTTACTGAGGAGTGCCCAAGAGATACTGTGCCTGAATTCAGGAAGGGACAAGTACTAAATCATGAAATATCATTACACAGAAAGATATGCACCATGTGCTACCCTTAGAAGAACAAGGAAAACTAGCAGTGGCATAATCAGATCAGCCCACATGTCCCAGAATCTCGAATACGCCTTCTCCTTTGATGTCTAGTCTTTTTCTTTTTTTTCACATAAATTTATTTATTTATTTTTAACAAATCTAGACCCGTGTTTCCCGCCCATTCCCCCACCCCGCCAGAAAGCTCATGCATTCTGCCAAACATGCTTTCCATCTCTCAGTCTTTCCTCAGTATTTTCCATGGGGAAGTTAACTGTTTTGAGCAGAAGTTCACATCTCAGTCAGTTCTTTGATGCAGTCTTTTCTGTTGTTGGTTGTTGTTTCCAAAATGTATTATGCCCAATTGCTTTGGACAAAAGCTCAGGGGGCCTACACAAGAAATACTTACAACTTGGTATTGGCACTAGCATCCCTCAGTGAGGGATACCATTCGTGTTTGTTTTTCTGGGACTGTGTTATTCACTCAACATGATGTCCTCTAGCTCCCAGCCATTTTCCTGCAAACTCGTGTATGTCATCTTTTTAACTGCTGCATAGAACTCCATTGTGTAGATGCGACCACATTTTCTCTACCATTCGTTCCGTTGAGGGCATTTAGGTTGGTTCCAGCTCTTGCTATTGTGAAGAGAGCTGAAATAACAATGGCTGTGCATGTATCTTCTGTGGTTGGCGTAGTCTTGAGGGATAAATGCCCAGGAGTGGTATGGCTGGGTCGGGTGGCAAGTTCATTCCAAGTCTTCTTCCAGGGTTCTTCCACACTGCTTTCCATAGTGGGCTGTATGAGTTTACATTCCCACCAGGCAGTGGATGAGTGTCCCCCTTTCCCCACAACCTCTCCAGCACTTGGTATTATTGTTTTCTTGATCCTAGCCAGTCTTTATTGGAGTAAGATGAATATCTTGAAAGTGGTTTTCATTGCATTTCCTTAATGATTAGTGATGGTTGAGATCTCTTGAGGTGTTTCTCAGACATCTCTAATTCCTGCTTTTGTGAAGTCTCTGTTCAGTTCGTTGCTCCATCTATTTGAGCGGGTCATTGTTTTCTTTTTCTTTGTTTTTGAGTAGTTATATATTCTGGAAATCAAATGCTTTGTCAGATGTATCTCAGTGAAGGTTTCTCCCACTCTGGGGATTTCTCTTCACTTCCCTGATTGTTTTCTTTTGATGTACAGAAGCTTTTTGAGTTTGATGAGGTCCCATTTGTCAATTGTCGACCTTTAATTCTTGTGCAGCTGCTGTCTGATTTAGGGAAGTCTTTCCTACGCCTATTCTTGTAGTCTGCTGCCAACCTTTTTTCTATCACCTTCAGAGTTTGGGGGGTTTCACGTTGAGGTCTTTAATCCCCCTGGAAGTTGACTTTTGTACACGTGGTGAGACGGTTGGGGTTTAATTTCATCTTCTACAAGTGGTGATCCAGTTTTGCCAACACCACTTGCTGAAGATGCTGTCTTTTCTCCATTGTGGTTTCTTGGTCCCCTTGTCAAATATTGAGTGGCTGAAATTGTATGTGCTCAGGTTTGGATCTTCGTTTTTTCCATTGGTCAACAGGTCTGTTTTGTGCCAGTAAGGCTGTTTTTTATGACTATAGCCCTGTGTATAGTTTAAAATCTGGTATAGACGATCCCTCCTGTGCTAGCTCTTTTCAACTCGGGGTTTGATTTGGCTATTCGGGGTCTTTTTGTTTTTCCAATGAATTTAAGAACTTTTGTTTCCAAGCCTGTGTGAAGAAATCTTGGGGGATTTTGATGGGATTCGTTAATCTATACAAGAGTTTTGGTAAAATGGACATCTTTTACAATGTTAATTTTCCCTATCCATGAGCATGGGAGGTTTTTCCATCTTCTGGTTCTTCTTCAATTTCTTTCTTAAGGGTTTAAAATTTTGTTGTAGAGGTCTTTGGTGTCTTGGTTAGGTTTGTTCCTAGGTATTATTGTTTTTTGAGGCTATTGTGAGTGGGAAGGTCTCTTTGAATTCTTTCTCCAGTTGCTTGTTCTTGGTGTAAAGAAAGGCATTTGATTTTTTAAGGTTAATTTTGTATCCTGCCACTTTGCTGAAGCTTGTTAATTGTTTCTAGGAGTTTCTGGTGGAGTTTTTTTTTTTTTGCATCCTTAAGTAAAAATCATATCATCAGCAAATAGGGATAGTTTTGATCTTCCTCTTTTTTACAATTAGTACTCCTTTAATATTCTTTTCTTGCCCTTTATTGCTTAGCAAGTGTTTCATGCAGCCACTATATTGAAGAGGCAGTGTGATAGGGGGATCCTGCCGATTTCCTACCTTTTAAAGGGAATGTTTCTGTCATTTCCCCATTTAAGGATGATATTGGCTTTGGGTTTCCTGTATAGGGCTTTGATACATTGAGGAATGATCCCTCCAATCCAATTTCCTTCTAGGACTTTAAGCATGAAGGTATGCTGGATTTTGTCAAACGGTTTTTCGCATCATTGAGGATGTGGTGTTGTTTTTGTCTTTGATTCCGTTTATGTGTTTGATGATTGTTTATTGATTTTTGTATTGTGAACACATCCTGCATCTCTGTATGAATCCACTTGGTTCATGATGGATGATTTTTTTGATGTGGGTCTGTATGCGATTTGCTCAGTAATTCTGTTTGAGATTTTGGCCATTCTGTGTTTATGAGGGAGATGGGTCTATAATTTTTCTACTTTTTAGTTGTGTCTTTGCCTGGTTTTTGGTGTAATATCGAGTGATGATCGAACTAGTAGAATGGGCAATCTGTGAGATCGAACTTGGTCCAGAGTACCCCCTTGATTGTATACTTCTCAAACAGCTTTCAGCCCCTAATATGGTTGTAGGTCTTTTTTGAAATGTTTTATCGAATTCCTGTGAAATCGTCTGAGCAGTGGCTTCTGATCTCTTTTAAATGAGTGGGAGCGGCTTCCCTATAGTTTCACCATCAATTAAGATGGAACCAGTGAGGCTCTTGAAATTTTCTTCATATGTTATGTGTCTGTTTAAGCTGCTTCCCCTCTTCCTGCCACTGGGCTCAGGAGATCTCAAATCTCAAGAGTCACACAAGCGTGCCTTTAATACCGGCTGGGAGGATAACTCCGCCCCCACAGCCACTAGATCTAATCAAGCCAAAGACCACACCTTTAATCCCAGCTGGGAGGATAACTCCAACCTCACAGCCACAAAGGCCAATCAAACCAAAGACAGCAGGACCAAAGAGGCACCCAGTTCCTACCTGTCTCCCCCTCTTCCTGCTGCTGGGCTCAGGAGATCTCATCTAGTCTTTTTCAAAGTCTCTTCAGATGTCTAAAATACTCTATTCCCAAACTTTAAAGTACTATTCATTCCAAGGCCCAGCTCACAAACACCTCCCTCATTAAACCTTATCAGATGGAACTGGTTTTTCTCTTTGAGGTATCTACAGCCTGGATTCTGTCCCTTCTCATCACCACTTTGTTTCATTAGAGTTATTCATGACTATATGTAGAAAGCAGAGCCTGAGCCATACTCATGTACACAACCACGTACTACAGCTTATATTCTAGTTTGTATTCCATTGCTGTGACAAAACACTCTGACCGACACCAACTTGGGGAGGAAAGGGTTTATTCAGCTCACATCTCCTGGGTCACAGTTCATCACTTAGGGAGCCTAAAGCAGGAACTCAGGGCAGGAACCTGGAGGCAGGAGCTGAAGCACAGGCCATGGAGGAATGCTGTTCACTGGCTTGCTCCTCTGACCCATGCCCAGCCTGACCTCTTATACCGTACACAACCACCTGCCCAGGGTGGCACCACTCATTGTGTGCTGGGCCCTCCCACACTGCTCGACCATCAAGACGATACTCCACAGATGTGGCCACAGGCCAATCCAATGGAGCCAATTCCCCAGTTGAGTGTCCCTCAACCCAGGTGTGTCAAGTTGACACTAAAGCTATCCAGCACAAGTTCTCTCTAACAGGATTTCAGTACCCACTTGTCCGATCTCCTTCTTCCCTGTTACTCTCTTAGTCTTTCCCAGCTTCTACTAATTACTGTTACAGACTCTTACAGACTTTTAAAAGCATGCACGTATAAGAGAAAATATAGTCACGTCTTTGACCCTAGCACTCCAGAAGCAGAGGCAGGTGACTTTCTGTGTGATGAGCCCAGCCCGATCTACATAGTGAGTTCTAGGCCAGCTAGGCTATATAAAGTGAGACCCTATCTCAAAAACAAAAACAAAAAGAAATGAAAACATAAAGGAGAAAGAGATAGAAAGAGAGAACCAGTTCTGTTAATATTTCCATAAATGACAATATTTAAATTTTTATTGAGCACTTGTCCATTTCATACAACAGCTCCTCATCACATTTAGTCCTCCCTTCTGTGCCATAAGCCCCCCCATGCATTGCCTCATCCAAGTTAAGTCTTATCCAGTCAAGCCTTTGACCCCAGATGTCCTTCTGTGCAAATTCATCCACCAGAGTCTAATCAGCATATCTAAGCATCTTATTTTTAAAGCTGATTAATAGAGGCTGGAGAGATGTCTCAGCAGTTAGGAGCACTTATTACTGTTCTGGCAGATATGGGTTCAGTTCCCTCACTAACGTGGTGGTGAACAACCATCCGTAACTCCATTTCCAGGGGGATCTGATGCCCTTTTCTGGCCTCAACGATCATTGCACACACGGGTGAACTTACATGGAGGCAGAGCACTCAGACACATAAAATAAATAAAATTAAAAACTCTTTTTGAAAAGGCTGAATAATATTCATATATACCATATTTTTCTTTGCACATTCATTTGTTGATAGAAATCAAGGTTCTTTCATAACATTAATGTTATTGGTCAGTCTCTGGCACTCAGGCTCAGAAGTGAATGATACAATGTGCAAGAGCGGGGCTGGAGAGATGGCCTAGCGGTTAGGAGCGCCGACGCTCTTGCAGAGGACCCGGGTTCGATCCCCAGCACCCACATGGTGGCCGAGAGCCGTCTGAAACTACAATTCCAGGAGAACTCCAGTTCCAGGGGAATCCGAGACCCTCTTCTGACCTCCGCGGCATTGCACGACACGGGTGCACAAACTTGCATGCAGACAGTACACTCACACATACAGAAATAAAAAAAAACAACAACAACAACAAAAAAAAAACAATGTGCAAGAGCAGTGCCTGGACCACAATGGTCAATTAATTTCATTTCACATTGTCAAGTTTGATCAATGGGAAGATGTCCAGGCTCCTTGCTGAGAGGGACCGTGAGATGTTAGAAGGTGTGTTATAACTGCCAGGTATGCACAGCCTTGCTTGCTATGACACAGTAAGAGGCCATGCAAATGAGGCAGGTGGCAGTGTGGGGGGCACAGTATTTCCATTTCTGCTCTGGGTCCTCTGCGTACTTTGCTGCCATGAACACTCTCTATCCCTAACATTCTTCATCTTGCAAAACTGGAACTGTCCTTATTTGGCCAGTTGGATTTCTTTTAGCTAAATCGTCTAATAAATATAAACTAGTGATTTTAGGATATTTAGAATATTCAAGAAAATAAAAAGGAAGAAAATTGTTAGAAAATGAGGAGGCATTGATCTCTTTTTGAACCCTCTACTTGGTCATTAAGACCCTAACCTCATTTTTCTCTGGGTTTTAGAGATGTGTTACCAGGCAAGTACTAGCACATATTTACCTACAGATAGTAAAACTTCATATGCTATTGCTTCCAAAGCCATACTGTTAGCTTCATATTCCTTATTTACTTTATATCAAAGGAATGAAAATCTAATTCTGAGTTTTAAACATTGTTTATTCAACATCGATTGTTGAATGTATATGTATTGAGCACCTGCCATGTTCTGAGAGGGTTTCTAAGCAAATGGATTAAAATACCTACCATGGAACTGAGATTTTGGAGTACATAAAAGCCCAGATTACATGTACAAATATATATGCATAGTGTAGTAGTTGCTTTGATGGAAATAAAGAGGGTCAAAAGGGATGGGGTTGTCCAGGCTGGAGCTCCTTTGGTTGCACAGCCAGGACAGAACTCTTTAGAGTGACATCAGAAGTGTACACTTGTATAAGAAACTGAACAAGGCAGAATTCGAGAACAGAATTAAAATAACACTATTTCCACCATCAACTCTTGCAGCAATATAAAGTTGCTTCTTTGCAGGGACCTTTGAATTTGTCTAAATGCATACTTCAGACAGGTTTGAGAATGATGTTTTGAAAGCAACTTCATATTGCCATAAAAGCTCCAGAAAATTCTGGATGGGTTTATTTGGAGTTCTCGATGTGTTCTTAGAAAAAGTGTATCCCAGCCGCCGAGGAGACCTCCCTACCCCTGCAGCAGCATGGGAGCTACAGCTTCATAAATGCTTAGGAAAGACTGCACATATTTCCCCAGTTCCCAAGGAGGCCCCAGAAACTTTGAGACTTGATTGGAATAGGATGTCCTCTTCCCCAAGGATTTCAAGTTTTCCTGTACTCAATTCAAATTTAGAGGCAACTAAGACCTATTACATCAGGCATTTCCTCTTTAATGCCCTTGGGCTAAACAGAATGTTCTAGAAAGTTCCCTCTGGAAGTTCATACAAATCATGGATAAAACTCTGTCAGAAGGATGTCATAGTGTGAAAGTGCAATCATCTGCCATCCTCAAATAATGAGATTATCTGAAAGAAACCTCCTCATAGAGCATAGTTTTGACTTGCAGCAAAATGCATCATTGTGATTATTAAGTTGAAAATATGAGTGATACACATATGTGCACCTTGCGGATGTATATATGTATTGCCCAGGCTGCTTCTTGAGAGGGACTGGGATGTGCAGCTGTGAGGTGAGAGTGCCAGGTTTGTTTGGGTAAGAGTGTCCAGAATGAGTAGCAGTGTCCACCATGACAGTACGTGGTCATGTGAGGAGACCTGGATAGAAACAATAGAGCAGGACATGATTCTGATTTGCATTGTTCAGTGGCAGAACCTGGAGATGCAAGGGAACTGATAATGTGTGAGAGGCCAAGGGAACTGATAATGTGTGAGAGGTCCACGTTATGCAGAGGCCAGACTCAGCATGCCTCAATTGCCTGACTTCTGTCATTCCTTCTTACCCCTTGCATCTACCCAAATGTACTCAATCAATTATTTTAGGGATTTCTGTTTCTAATTTTATCTTTCCAGAAGAAAAAGAACTGTATTTCAGTTTAACAACACTGGCATTTTCTTCTGAGTTGTTTCTGTGCTGATTTTGGCCAAAATCTTGAGGTTGAGATGAACTCAAAACTTCTGTAACTGTAGGGTGAATAGCATGGTTTAATCATCATTTCTTTCAAATGCTTGACATGTATCATGTGGCTGTAATTCCAGGGAGCCAGGTAGGTCTGTTCTGTCAGTCCCAATACTGGATACTAGTTTCAATTAATTTTTTAATAAGTGAGTAATTTTGCCAGGCGTGGTAGCACACGCCTTTAATCCTAGCACTCGGGAGGCAGAGGCAGGCCGATCTTTGTAAGTTCAAGGTCAGCTTGGTCTACAGAGTGAGTTCCAGGACAGCCGGGGCTACAGGGAGACCCTGTTTCGAAAAGACCAAAAAAAAAAAAAAAGTGAATAATTTTATTGACAGTTTTGAACATCTATAAAATGAAATTTGGAATTAGTTCCCCTCTTTCATCCCTCCCCTTGGAACTCTTGTCAAAGTCCCCTCCCCTTCTGTCATGTCTTCATTTTGTTTCGAAGTTACCAAGCTTATTCAGTTTCTTTCCCATGGGTGGGAGGTCATTTACTGGAGCAAGGGGCACTTACTGTGACTTAAAGGACTGAAGAAAATGACACCCTGTCCCCCAAAGCTATTAGCTGCTAGTAGTCCCTCAGGGAGAGGCAGGCCATTGTAGCTCTTCCCCCATCCATGATGAAATGTTGAGGGGTGGAGTTTTGCGCAGATAACCACAGGTGTGCAATGGCTATGCTATTTTTAAAAGCTGCCACTCCGATTCTGGGTGGTACCACCCGGTTTTTTGCAATTGATGTATGTAATCCACATTGCATTAGTTTCCTATCACTAATTTAATATGTTAGGGCTCTCAAACAATCCAACCTTAGTATTTCATTGTCCTATAAGTCAGTAGTTTAAAATGAGTCTCAGTGCATAAAAATCAAAGTGTACCTTTTGGTGACTCTTGGGGACAATTCTGGCCTTTTTGTATTGTTATTAAACTTTTTCCGTAGGTCATACATCATTTCTCAATCGAATCTAGAGTCTCCATGCCCCCCACCCCACCCAAGTCCCTGCACTCTGCCTTACATGCCTGCATCTTTTTCTGAGTCTTTCCAGAGGTTTTTTTTTTTTTTTTTTTCAGTTCTTTTGTTGTTGTTCTCTCCAACTTGTATTGCTACAGCAATTCTGGCCTTTTACACCTTTTGGAGGTCATTTACATTTCCTGGATCATGGTCCCAGTTTTCCTCTTCAACGCTGGAACACCTGACCAACCTTTCTCAGTCCTTTTCTCTCTGCTCTTCTTGCCTCTTCCACTTACAGTGATTCTAAACTTGAGTATCTTCAATGGGCTTGTGAGAGCAGACCATTCTGCCTACCATATGAATCTTCAGTCTAGTTGTCTCCTTTTAACCATATGCATTTTACTACCTAATAATTTGTGCAGTTTCTTATTATGTCATTAAATATTTCTGACCATTATAACAAATGAAATCCCATTTTCTGACAGAGAACATTTGATTCAAATACATTATAGCTAAAGCTCAAAATGTACTATAAAAGAATGAGCATGGATATTTAAAACTTTTAAAGTAATTTAGGATAATAAAATAAAATTATTAAGTCCTATAAAATGGTCATGATGCTGTTCTATATAGTTAGTCTATATCGTGTTTCCTATACCTAAAATTATAAGGCGTGCAAAATACAATCATGTCACATCATTGAAATGTAATTGAAAGCTAATATACTTAGAAATCAAGACTATACAAAATAGAAAGTATTTTCATTTCCTTGTGGCTCAGGAAGGGTTTTGAACTAGTAATTTTGAGAACTCTAAAGCTTATGAAAGGTTAATAGTATTATTATTATTTCCCCATAGCTAGCAATTCTACTAAAAATCACTCTTCTAGCCTTAGACCTGTGCTTTTCAATCAGTCTGCATGTCGGGGATTACTTTTTTTTTTTGCCATAAATCAGATAATTAATGACTAAGGAAAGGAAGAGAGTTGGAGCAGGAGACCTGGAGCCATGTGGATACACAGGGCAGTTCATGGTGGGTGTGGAGGCCAGGTTCTTCTCTTCCTGCAGGCCCTGCTTGCTCTTGACTAAGTAGCCTGGTGAGGAGCAACTGCCTTGCAGGGCGGTTTATTGCTGCTGGAACTTTTTAAAAGGGTACTCAAGCTAAAATGAAGTTTGGGGATACAGCTCAGTGGTACAGCACTTGTTTACCATGCTGAGCCCTGGGTTCGAACCCCAGTGCTGAAAAATCAAAGCCAAGGCAGGGGTAGGGAGAGGGGAGCTATTTCCTGGAGGTAAAAGCATTCACATACATTATTTGGAATTTGGGGCTGGAGAGATGGCCTAGCAGTTAAGAGCACTGACTGCTCTTGCAGAGAACCCGGGTTTGATCCCCAGCACCCACATGGCAGCTGAGAACCATCTTTAACTCCCATTCCAGGGGAATCTGACACCCTCTTCTGACCTCTGCAGCACTGCAGGACATGGGTGCACAAACTACATGCAGACAGTACATTCATTCACATAATAAAATAAATAAAATTTTAAAAATTATTTGGAATTCTTCTGTGTAGATTTTTAAATTAGAAATCCTTTTTCTGTCACCTTTTCAAAAAGTTTTTTATTTAAATTTTACAAGCTTGGTACACAATATATTTTGGTCATATTTAGAAAGGATGAATTTAATATTCTAATCCCTTTGATATCAGTGGGAAGGTCTATTTGAATCTACTAAAATATGTCTGGCTAATCTATTTTTTTAATGTTCAGTGCTTCTGAAGCCATTAAAATGTTTTCAAAGATGACATATGGAACAGCATGTTTCCCAGCATTAACAGAATGAGAGGAGGTGTCATCTTAGGATATAAGAGTTCTCACCTAACACTAGAGGACAGAAAATGGGAGAAGTAATGACCAGTATTTAAAGGCAGGTGAGCTGCTGTTCAGCATGAACACACAGATGGAATACAGATAAAAAGAAAGTTGATTTGATCTAGGAAACCTATGGGGTTTGGGACTCAGGGGTGCTAGACACAATGCAGGACAGGGAAGGGAGATCACAGTCCATCTCCAGCTCAGGTGGAATTACAGTAACCAAATATTTGTCCTCCAAAATGAGACTAGGATTTTCTTCTCTGTCTATATTAAGTGGCACCAAGAGAAAAAGATCTTTGCATGGCATTTGGGGAAATTAAAAAACTTCTGTACCTTTCCATCCCTCCCCCACTTCACCTCCCTCCCTAATATTCCCCTTTCCTCATATCATGTGCCCCCCCCCACTCCTTAAGGTCTTTCTTCCCCTCCCCACCAATGGTCCTTTCCTTGTTTTCTGGATGCCACAGATACTCAAATTAAACACACAAGTCTAAGGAACCAATGCTAAGATCCACAAGTGAGTGGCAACATGTGATGTGTGTCTTTCTGGGCCTGGGCTGCCTCGCTCAGTAAGATGTTCTATAGCTCCATCCTTTTATCTGCAAATTTCATAATTTTACTCTTCTTTACAGATGAATAAAATTCCATTGTATACAGGAACTATGTTTTTTTATCCATTACAAGTAGCCATAAAATACCCACGGTTCCTTAGTTGGGGGACAGGTTCAAGAAACCCTTCCTTCTCCATGTTAAAATGTTGACTGGCTTGCGTTTGTGCAGGTCTTGTGCAATCAATCATAGGTGTAGGAATGAAACTTTGCGTGGTTTGAGGCAAGAACTTGTAAGATCTGTCCCGTAAGATCTCTGAGGAGGGAGGGTTATCTGATATCTCTGTAGGCATTCAGTTGCCTCTGTGAATTATCTGTAGCTCAGGAAGGCTCAGGATATTACAAAGTTTCCTTGCTTTGCCTATCTCTGCAAAGTTCCAGGACCAGATGGCCCCTTCCCTTGAGGCATTGAGCAAAATGCCACACCTCTAGTTACCTGTTGCACAAACAGGAGCTCTGCAGCCCCCGATTAGAGTCAAGGTGGCTCGCCCCTCATTTCTGACTGCTCCCCACTTCCTTGCTCAGAGCACAGTAACTTTTGGTATATAAGCATACTGCTGGCATAAATAGAGACACTATTCTCCCAGGCTTCTTCTGAGTCCATGACTGTATGTGTTCTGTCTTTATCTTTCCTTGTCTTTCTATTCTGTCCGGTAATTCTCCCACAGTCCCTCCCCCTGCTCCTTGTCAGACCTAAGCCTAGAGATTGTGGCCTGCGGGCAGGGGACAGTCCTGGAGTTGAGGCAAGGAGGGAAGAACAACATTTGGATGTCAGCCACGTGTGACTAAAGGACTATTCAGACAATTATTAAACTCCCCACACATAGGTGCTATGAGCTCATGAGTATAGTGATCCTGACATCTTCAGAAGACAGTTTCCTTTTGACTTCTGGCTCTTAAATCTTTCTACCCCCTGTTCCACAGTGGTTCCTGAGTCTTGGGGGGGGGTGTGATATAGATGTCCCATTTGTAGCTGAGCATAGCATTGACACTTATTTTCTGAATTGTGAGTTTCTGCATTAACCGCCTGTCTACTGCACAAAGGAACATCTCTGATACAGCCTCTTGTTGATCCACCATGCTACAGTGGATGGCCCCACACCCAAAAGCATATGGGCAGCACAAATTAGTCTTGACGGGTTGTATACACACACACAAAAAGGACAGGAAGTTGGGAGTGGGTAGAGAGGTAGAGGTGGATGTGGGAGGAGTCAGAGGGAAGAGTGGGGGTGAATACAATCAAAATACATTTTGTAAAATTCTCAAGAATTAATAAAATATTGTATTTTAAAAGTATGCATGAATTCAAAGCAGTTGTGACAACATGCACACATGAGACCTACATAAGCTCAGGCCAGACAAATTCCCAGCATGGGTGGGGGAAGTAAGAAGTCTCAACACTGTCTAGGAACTATTCACAATTATGGCTCCTGGGAAAGGGAGAGTCATTTTTCTTTAAGAATGTGACACTGGGTAGGGTGACCAGGGGATAGACCCATACCAAAGGGCATTTGGGGAACATGAATTAGACTCACAGGTTTTAAAGACTAATAATAGATGACATGAAATGTAGCAGGAGGAAGAAAGGGGGTTCTTTTCTTCAAAATAGTGGTAGTCTGAATATGATCAAAGTTCTTTGTATGAAATTCTCAACTAATGGTGACAGCATGCACAAGACTTATGCAAACACAAACTAGATGAAGACCCAGCATAGAAGCAGGAAAATAGATAGGTCACCAGGCTCCTGTGGATGGACTCACACCAAGGGACATTTGGGGACACAAACATGACTTAACATATATGAGAGACTGCATAAACCTGGGAGGGGGGCTATGGAGAGTGCATGTAGGGGACAGGGTCTACATATGATTAAGATATAGTGTATGAAATGCACAAAATCAATAAGAAATAGAAAAATCATATTAATAAAGAAAAGGAATATGCAGAAGAATAAGGTCAATAATCAAAGTTGGAGAGCTGGCCATGACTGTGAACACCCAAAATCTCAGCCCTGGAGGCTTAGGCAGGACGAGCAAAGGTTCAAGGCCAGTCTAGGTTACATAGTGAGTTTAAGGCTGCTCTGTGCTACATGGTAAGACCCAATTTTAAAAGAAGAAAACAAAAGAAGAGGAAGAGGGGAGGAGGAAGAAGAGGAAAGGAAGGAAGGAAAGGAAAAATGTTAAGGTCACTATTTTGAGAAATAAAACAAAATACTGATTTTAAGAGCTAATTTTTAGATAATATTTCATCTTTAAACCATGTGCTTGAAGTACATATTAAATGATTAAGAAATAAAAGAAATGATTAAGAAATAATTAATACATGCAAAAGGTAGCAATTTAAGCCTGGTTAGATTAGATTCTGGATTTGAAACAAAGAAAAAAACAAACATTACCTAGCTAATGAATATGTTTTAAGGACAAATCGAGACATGTGAATGTGGAATGGAAATTATATATTCTCATTGTGGAGTGATTACTCAGAGTATTCACTTTCTTAGGTGAGGCAGCGGAACTGTGGTTACGTAGGAGAACGTTGGCTTTGGATGTCCATGGTGGAGTGTTAAAATACCTAAAAGCGAATCGCCATATCTACACATTACCTTCAAATTAATCAGCACATAGAGACACATCAAAAGTGCTGAGGTAGTTATTGAGTCTAAACGAGTATGAGTATGTGTTGTAGGAAAAGAAATTTCTTTTGAATTTTTCAAAATAACACATTGGGAAAAGAAAAATAGCACATGTATACTCTTTCAACCCATCTCTCCTTTAGCTCCATGTGCATGCTCTTTGCCCCTTTCTTGTAGAAACACTGGGACATCTGTGCAGAGGGCTGGCTCTGCTTGCTTGTTCATATTCCAAACAGTCCCTTCCCTAACTAGTCACAGGCTTGGATGTTCTTAGATACTGATAGAACACTAAGACTAGCATGAAAAAAAAATAAAGTGGAGAAGAGATTACACCCCCCAAAAAAGAATAGCATGAAAGTTAAACTCTAATGAACTCTGGACAGTTTGAGACCTTAAGATAAAAAAAAATCATTGAGCTTCAGGAAGAATTAGACCTTCCATCCTGACTGCTGTCTGTGTTTATTTTCTCCAATTCTGAAGCTCATTTCCTGAATCTCATGTCAACTCACAGAGAAAATCAATCTTTGGTGAGGCAGATGAAGTAAAACCTTTTGATTAAATCAAATTATTATCATCTTCTTCCCTGAAGATTTTTAGTTCTGTGAAGGAAAAATATAACTTTCTTAGCATCCAAAGCTGATGGCATTGGTACTCTGGACTCTCAGTCTCCAAATCTGATGCTGTTTTGGGAGAATTGTCAAGCTGTGGTATATTCTACAGAGAAAAACAAGACTGCTGAAGAATTAACACAATGGGAAATGAAAAACTGACCAGGGAAATAAATAGGGGCGTTGAGACTCTAGATTCCTCAGAGGCATGTCACATGCAAATGCATCCAATATGTTTAAGTTGATATAGATAAAAGACATTAGGTATATTCTCATATCATTTCAGAGGACAGGACTAAAATAATGGGTAGAAGTTACAGAGACAGAATTTCATGCCATAAAAGGAAGAGGTTCCTAACAATTAGGATAGGGTAGGAGGAGAGGATAACTTTGGAAATCGTGGGTCCTCATTGGAAGTGCATTTGTAGATGGCATGAGTGGAGGAGACAAGTCCCCGTCAACTGACAGATGGAGCCAGGAGTCTACCAGTGCTAATCAAGGCTCTCTGGTTTTATAAGAACCACACATAATTTCTGAATTCATGCTGTGTGTCAGACACTGTGATAGATCCTTCTTCAGAATGTTGTATTTGCTCTTTTTTTTTTTTTTTTTTTTTTTNTTACTGTATGTCTGATGGATCCTTTATTTACAGACAAATATGATACTTTTCCATCAGAATAAGTTTCTCTTTGCAACAGGTAGAGATTATTACGGAGTTTCCGACAATTGAAATAAAACACAGAGAATAATAGTGTTTATGGGGATGCCAAGCCCCAAGTGGACAACATCTAGTATGCAACTTCACCTAAGGCTCAGGGACCATAGCAGAACAGGGGCAGAAGAAAGGATAAACATTGCTCAACCTGCAATCATCAGAAGCTGTTCATCAAACAGAGGCAATGCTAACACAAAAGGTCAACTGCGCCAAAATGTAGAGAATGAGAGACTGCAAAGTGTGGTGTCCCTAGATAGGACCCCTATTAAACCCACCCAGCCAGGGCTCAGGACCATGCAGTGAATGAGTAAGCAGAAGATTGTGAGAGCCTGGCCGTGGATACCACAGGAAGCAGAATTTTGCCCAGGGTGGTTGGGAACTTGCTCACGCAAACTTACAGCAAGTAGTATCTGCATGCACAAGACCCATACAAGCTCATAGAAACTCACAGCATTGGTGACGCATGACAAAACCTATACAAGCTCATATGAACCAGCAGCAATGGTGATGGCATGCACAAGACGCCATACAAGGCTCATATGAACCCACAGCAACAGTGATAGCAATGCACAAAAACTATACAAGCTCATATGAACCCACAGCAATGGATGGCATGCACAAGAGATCCCATACAAGGTCATATGAACTCACGGCAACAGTGGACGCATGCAGCAAGACCTATGACAAGCTCATATGAACTACAGCAATGGTGACAGCATGCACAAGACCCATACGAGCTCATATTAATTCCATCAGCAAATGACGGCATCAACAAGACTCATGACAAGCCTCATATTAACTCACAGCAACATGAGCATCACAAACGCCATACAAGGTCATATGATGTAACAGCAACTTATGCAACATGCATAAGACACTACAAGCTCATATGAAACTCACAGCAATGGTGGACAGCATGCAACAAGACCCATAGTCAAGGTCATATGAATTCACAGCAACAATGACGGCATGCACAAGCACCATCAAGCTCATATGAACCCTCCAATGGTGATGGGGCATGCATAAGGCCTGTTGCAGACTCAAACCAGATAAGAACCCAGCACTGGCCTTCCTGAGGAAAGGGACTCTGGGTAGACTGACGTAGAGCTCAGGGAATGGAGCTGGCACTGAGACCATTGGGAGAGATATTTGGCCAATGGATTCTAGCATAAATGACAGAAGGAGTGAATTCCAGGGGCAGGGCCGCAGAGGAGTGCCAGTGGAGAGAGCAGGTATAAAGGGATTAAGACCGACTGAAAAATTAGTATGAAACATTAAAAATTAATTAAATAAATAACAATTAAAAAGTATGTAGATATCAATAGCTCAAATTCGAAGTTGATAAAAATGCAAATTGGCTTGATAAAGCTGGTATGTTTGTAATCGATATGGGTTGAAGTTACAAAACTCATTTTAATATAAAAGTTTGATTAAATGAAGAAAAGTATTTTAATACAATCAGAACAATTGACATGTAATTTCACATTGTATAACCTTGATCCTTGTATATTATGCAAGAATCAAAGATTTACACGTAAAAAAAAAAACAACAGCATAGAATTTGTGAACTGGGCAAGAAGCCCCAACCTCTAGGCTGAGGGAACTATTGGTAACTGGTCACTTCTGGGTGAGGAAGAGTGTCTTCTTTAAGGGAGTTGACACATAGTAGAGCCGATGCTCCAGTAGGATGGTTCAATACTGAGGGACATCTAAGGATACAAACTTAAGTCCATAGGCCTTTACATATGACAAAATGCAAAACTTGGGTGCGGGACCAGATAGGAGGTGCAGATAAGGAAGTCGGTCTAAATATGATCAAGTGTATGTATATCACAAAATTCAATTAAACTTTTTAATGTAATTTTACATAGAATTTAAATGAATTTTTAGCATTACAAATATGTGGATAGATGTACAACATAACTGTGGGATCTCTGTAGATCTTGGCAAGTGGAATACTCACATGGCAGAAAGGAGCCTATCACAGCCAAGAGAGTCCATGTGTACCCTTTGTAATCAATAACATTTTCCGAGGCATCATTATGTGGATCTATAACACCACACAGTAATTAGTTTTAGAGTCGCTGGACATGGTGGCACACACCTTGTAATCCAGCACTTGGGAGGCAGAGGCAGGCGGATCTTCTGGAGTTCAAGGCCCTAACTGGTTTACATATGCAGTTCCACCCAGGCTAGCTAGGGCTGACAAGGGAGACCCTGTCTCAAAAACAACAAGAAAAAATTAGTTTTAAGATCTACACTTAAACTCCAGATCATAGTGTAGATACAGGTTTTGGTGGGATAAGGAGGAAGCAGCATAATGGCCCTTATAAGCCTAACCCCAGATTCACAGCATCATCAATTCCAACTCTCTCCACAGACCTTGAAGTAACATTCTTCTAATCTCACTAATGAAAATGGGTGAGTCTGCCTCATCCCCCATGGAGAGCCCTTTCTAAATGTGTTAGATAAGCAGAGCCAGCAGACACCACACTGACTCAGGGACATGTTGACAGGGAACAGGCTGGGCTGCCTGCAAAAGCCTCCTCAGAGGCAGAATTAATTTGAGTCTCCGGCTTCCTTTCTGATAGAGCAGGAGCCACGGCTAAGGCTTCTAATCCATCTTCAACACAGGGCAGGAGGGTAGTTTTTAGAGTACCTCCTAGGAAGAACCAAGCATAATTCTAAAAGTAGAAATTTCTCAAATGATTTAAGACTGAAATCTTCAGTTAATTTCCAAGTCTCTAGTTCAACTATGGAAACCAAGTCAAGGCCTCCTCTTCTTGCTACTAGAAATATGTGTCTACATATTCCAACACCTCAGTTTGTTTTCCTTGAGTCAAAATAAACAGATTTGGAAACTCAAGTCAAGCCCTAAACAAAAATATAGTAACATAATAATAGATACAAGTATATGGGCTCACTGAGTTTTGGTGACCTCATCTGTGAACCATTGATAATGGTTTACTTCTGCGACCAGAATACAGTAATGACTGAATGTGATAATAAATCAAAATCACTCTAAATAATAGCTGGCCTTCAGCAAATTTTCTCTACAGATATTCTCATGTTGATAGCGTCTTCCCTAAGACAAGGACAGTCTTTTCCTCATCTTGTGACGTGGGTGACACAGTTGTTTGTTTCTGGAAATAGTTTTAGATTCTAGAAGAAAATATTATGCTTCTATAAGAGTAAGAAAATTATTTCTTAATTATCTTTGTTTCTTGCTTGATAATACTTGAAACTGAGTGCTTGATGTTTGAAACCATTATAATTCCAGAAGGAAATTCCCACAGATACAATATCCTTGCTTTCAGAAGAAAGCTACTGAAGTTTTCAGAGAGTAAAAATTCACCAACCAGAATAAGGCATCAGATAACCCACTAATCTGGGGGTTCTTTAATTTTAATGTCCTAAAGAATCAATGAAGAGCTTATTAAAAAGGTATGTCCCCAAGGACCTGACCCAGAGACTCAGTGTGATGTGACACCCTGGATCTGCATAGTGAGCATCCTGGGGGCTCTGACATGGACTGTGCCCTCCCATCATATGGTACCTGTTCTAGTTTGTCTTCAGTTGCTGTGACAAAACATACTGACCACTACCAACTTGGGGAGGAAGGGTTTATTCAGCTCACATCTCCAGGGTTACAGTTCATCACTGAGGGAGCCCAAGTAGGAACTCAAGGCAGGAACCCAGAGGCAGGAGCGAAGCACAGCCATGGAGGACTGCTTACTGGCTTGCTCTTCCCTGGCTCATGCCAACCTGCTTTCTCATACATATTATGACAACCCGCCTAGGAGTGGCACCACCACAATGGGCTGGGCAGCTCCCACATTGCTCAACAATCAAACAATACTCAATAACGTGGCCACAGGCCAGTCCAATGGAGCCAATTCCCCAACTGAGGATCCCTCAACCCACCCAGGGTGTCAAGTTAACACTAAAGCTATCTAGCACAGTACCTGATTATTTTGGTCTCCTTACCTTCTAACTGATATAAAACTAAGGATATGGGCAAATACTAGTTTTCAGGCTTTGAATCTGAAACCTACCTCACAGGCTCAAGTTTTTAACACTTGTTCCCAGCTGGGGGCACTATCTGGGGAGAGTATGAAAGTTTGGGAGGTAGGATCTAGATGGTGGAAATAAATCAGTAGGGGTAGGCTCTGAAGGTTATACACAGCCCTTGGTTTTTACCACTATCTCTTGGTTTCCTCATTCACCCTGAAGTGAACAGCCTCATCACACACGCCCACCTGACTGTTCCACCACTGCCTTCTCCACTATGATGGACTGAAACCCTCTGGAATCATGACTAGGTAGGGAGATGATGAGATAGATAGATAGATAGATAGACTAGATAGATAGATATAGATAAGATAAATAGATAGATAATAGGTAATAATAGATAGATTACTAGATAAGTTAGATAGATAGATAGTTGATATAGATAGATAATTGATAGGTAATAGATAGATTAGTAGATATAGATTAGATAGATGATAGATAGATAGTTATAAGATAGATGATAGAATAGATAGATAGATAGATAGTTAGATAGATATAATAGATGATAACAGAATGATGATAGATAGCTGATACGATAGCTAACCAAGAAGGTAATAGTATTCTCCCTATAAGTTGCTTGTGTTAGGTGTTCTTTCACAGCAATATGAAGGTAATATTGCAGTAATAGTTCAACTGAACCTTTACTTTGCTTCAAGCACAAAAAGTTTCAACTGTAAGAATAGGTAATTAGCTGGACACAGCACTACACACCTTTAATGCTAGCACTTGGAAGGCAGAGGCAACAAGTGTCTGTGTGAGATCAAGGACTCTGCTTGCCTAGCAAGTTCCAGCCCAGCTGAGGCTACAGGGGGAATAGCTAAATCCAGATTTTAAAGAATAACCCCCTGGCCACAAATGTATGGTATCCACTTTTTTTTGGTGTTTTTGTCCCCCTATACCCCAGCTGCCTGAACTCATTCTGTAGACCAGGCTGGCCTGATATTCATACAGAAGATCTGCCTGCCTCTGCCTCTGGAGTGCTTGGGATTAAGGGCGTGAGCCATAACTCTCTGGCCAATGGTATCCACTTTTAATCAGAGACTTCACCAGTGAGGAAGTAAAGAATGGCTGAGAAACATCTTAAAAAGTGGTTCAACATCGTTAATAATGAAGGAAATGCAAATAAAACCACTCTAAGATATCATCTCACTCGTGAGTAGACTGGCTAAGAAAAAAACACAAGGAACACAAATGCTGGAGAGGATGTGGGTAAATGGGGACTCATCCACTGCTGGTGGGATGTAAAATGTACAACCATTATGAAAGCAATGTGGAAACCTTAAAAGACTCAGAATGAGCCTACCACCTGACCCAATCATCCACTCCTGGGTATATGCCCACAAAACTCATCCTACGGCAAAGATAAATGCACATCCATGTTTTGTGCAGTCTCTTCACAATAGTGAAGAGCTGGAACCAACCAAATGTCCCTCAACTGACAAGTGGATGAAAAATGGTCTCCCTCATTTGTGGGATGCTACACAAAATCCCCAGATAAAAGGCAAACTGAACAACATATTGTTATATTTCTGTTTATCTGAAAGCAACTATGTTGGTATAATGGAACTCTTAATGGGCTCTAGAATCGATCCACACTATACTTTCAGACTCTGTAATTAACTGTACTTGAGTGAAAGTAATGTATTCATATTTTAGAGTAATAAAAATTATAAAGGAAGAAAATGTGAATTCCTAAACATAAAGAGACAGAAAGATGCAGGACAGTTATGGCAGAGTACATGATCTGAGTGGATAGGGGAAGGGAAGAGGGAATATGTCTAATGAACTGAGAAATGATGTCTGAATACACAAAACATCAATAAAAGCATTATAAAAAAAGAACGAAACAGGTGGATCTCTGTCAATCTGAGGTGCAGTATTCCAGGGCTGTTTCATGATGACCATGGCAAAGATGATGCTCTCTGATGGCCTAGCGATAGGTAGAAGCTAACTCTGAGAGGTTCTGATAGCCTATTTCTTCACTATATTTCACAGAACTGAAAAAGTAACACTATTGAAGAAGAGGTCTAGTGTAAGATGTTAAAGGCGTGAATTGGTATATCAACAAAATTTATATCCCTGTAACAGCTGTAAAATCAGAACAGAAGATTGTCCTTCCTGGGGGACACTCACTGTTTCTCCTCTCTATAGTCCACTCTGCCACAACTCTAGAAGAAAGTTTGGGATAGTTAAATGCCATCCTTCAGAACCCTGTGAGGGGAATAGTGCAACTGTGGTTGGTTTTGCTTAAGCACAGACAAAAATCTTTCTATTTGACTTGATGCATTTTCAAGACCACATTAAAGCAGTTAAGGTAGGAGAAATAGCGGTTGGGTATAAGAATGAAGTAGAGGCTAAGGGTCTCCAAATTTATCCAGGTACTGATAGAGGGGTGTGTGGAGATGAAAAAAAAAAAAAAAAGACCAAAGAAAAGGGATCTAAGCAGGGAGACACACCAGGAAGGGGTAAAGTCAAAGAATCCAAAAGGAGCGAAGAGCCCCACTTTGAGTATCGGTGAAAATGCGCAGTGTAAACGTTATCTTTTCCACTGCTATGATCTTTAATGAAATACACATTGCTTTCTTATACCTTTGTGTAATTAGAGGTGCTGGACCATTCTCTGTCAAGGATTTGGCCCAAAGAAAACAGAATAGTCGAAGCAATACTCAACAGGAACCTCTTTTTCTCTTTAAGGAGAAGGTAAGATCATCTAATTGATCCAAAAGTCACCAATTTTTGCTTGGTTTTCTTTCCTTTTTGTGTTAAAATACTCTGATAAGAGAAACTTTTATTTAAAAGGGAGGGCTTCTTTGGCTCACACAATTACAGGTTACTGTCCATCTTTGCAAGGACGACAAGGCAGCAGGAATGTGAACAGTTGGTCACCTTACAGCCACAGTTGAGAGCAGAGAGCAGTGCATTAACGCATGCATGCTGGTACACAGATCAGTTCTCCACTCCAATAAGTCAGGATCTGCTGCCAATGGAATGCTACCATTCGTGGTGGGTGTGGTGTGGGTGTGGGTGGGGCTTCACACCTCAGTTAACACAGTCAAGGTAACCCTCCACCTAAGCCTCCCAGGCCAACTGATCTAGATAATCTTTCAGGAGACTCTAGTCCCAGGAGATGTCCAGAGTTGTATTAAGTTGACAATTAAGCACAGCTGGGGAACTGCCCGTGTGGCCCAGAAGAGGGAGAGCCAGGCTTCCTGGGAGCTGGACTCAAAGCTTAGCTGAGATTATGATTCACTGAAAAGCAGTGGATGGGACGGGCAGAGGGCAAATAGGAAGCAACTGGTAGTTGGACTGGGGAATAATGATATGAGTTACTTTTGAACATAAGGGAGGAAGATTTATTTTAGCTCTTGCTTTCAGAAGGTTTTAGTGTATCATGTCAGGGAAGGCTTTGTGGGGCAGCTAAGTTCAGGTCGGTACAGGCTGCTTATATCATGGTAGTTCAGAGTAGATAGTGGGATGGAAACCACTAGGAGGCGACGATAACCTTCCAAGGTTCCACTTCCTAAAGGTTGCACAGCCTTCCAAAAATAGCACCACTAGAAGGGGAGCAAGTGTCCAAAACATGAGTTCAGATTTAAATTATAGTAATGTTTAAGTATTCAGAGTGTGTAAAGCAAGGCCAGTATGGTGGGCTGAATACAGTCCCCAGGAGACGTCTATGTCCTACTCCTTAAAACTGTGAGCATGACTTTACACTGTAACGGGAGTTTGCTGATAGGGATCTTAGGGAGGCTGCCTTAGATTGTCAGCATTGACCAGTGTGATCAGAAGAAGAAGGCAGGCAGATCAGTGAGTACTGGGAAATACAATAGCAAAAGAGGGTGCAGTGATGTGAATAAGGTAGCACACCACAAGGGATGCAGTTGGCCTCTAGAAAATGAGAAAGGCATGAAAAGAGATTCTTCCCTGAGGAGTCCAGAAGGAATGTACTTCTGGTGACTGGTGATGGTTGTCTCTGTTGTTGTTAACCTCCTGAACTGTAAAAGAATAAATTTGAATTGTGCAGAGCCTCTATATTGGTGGTAATTTATTATAGTGTTGCTAAAAGAATAATACACCTAAGGAGTAGTCATAGGAACAAGTCACCAAGGTGAAGCCTAGCAGGGGGGAATTCAGGAAAGTTAAAGGTCCACGAGGATAGAGCACTGGTTATAATTCACTGCAACCCCAGTACACACAAGAACGTTTGAGGAGCAATGCTTCAGACGTTTTCTCTATGGGAGTATTCAGATACATTCAGTTCTGTGCTTTTCTACATCAGTTATTTCAGTCTTCTCTCTTTCTCTCTCTCTCTCTCTCCTCTTCCTCTCTCCTCTCTCGCTCTCTCGTCTCTTCTTGTCTTTTGCAGTGCTTAGAATAGAATGCAGAGCCTCACATATGCTAGACAAGAAATCCCCACTGACCCATACCTCCAGTCTACACTTCAATTTTTGAAATTCCAGTTGAAACACATTAAATTAATGGCATGGCCAGTGATTGATTACAACCTGCAGATTCAAAATCACTGATACAGCACAGACGACTTATGTTTTAGAGCTAAGTCGACATTTGTATTCCTATCCTGATGCTATGCAGTCTGCCAGTGTGACCTTGGCCAAACTGGGTGCAAAGCAAGATATATATATATATATAATATATATATATATATATATTATATATATACAATAATATATATTAAAACACACTGTTAAGAGCAAATACAGGGGCTGGAGAGATGTCCTAGCGGTTAAGAGTGCCGACCGCTCTTACAGAGGATCCGGGTTCGATCCCCGCACCCACATGGCGGCCGTGAACTGTCTGAAATTCCAATTCCAGGAGAACTCCAATTCCAGGGGAATCCGAGACCCTCTTCTGAACCTCCACGGCATTGCACGACACGGGGGCACAAACTTGCATGCAGACAGTACTTATACACAATACAGAAAAAATAAATGCCAGGCGTGGTGCACACAACTTTAGTCCTAGCACTTGGGAGGCAGAGGCACGCGGATCTCTGTGAGTTCTCAGGCCAGCCTGGTCTACAGAGTGAGTTCCAGGCCACCAGAGCTACAGGGAGACCCTGTCTCAAAAAGACCAAAAAAAAAAAAAAAAAAAAGAGCAAATACGACATTCCCGACTTGAAATTTTTGCCAGTAGCAGAGATAGAAAATGCTATTTTATTTTACCAGTAACAAAGATAGAAATAATATTTTATTTTTTGTTTCCGTCATTGGTGAAATTGAACTTTTCGTATTTTTGCTAAATATGAATTACTTATACATGTTAATGAGGTTCAGTGTGATATTTCTGTATGCGTGTGTGTTTATTAAATCCAATCTCTTTCTCCACCCTCTCCTGTGATAATAGACTAACTGACTTTCTTTTTCTAGTTTTCTCTTTGCTTCTGCAGATGAGGGAGAACATGTAACACTTGTCTTTCTGTCAATCAGTTCCATGAATGTGGGCACAAATGACATGATTTCATTCTTCTTTATGGCTGGATAATCCATATATACGGAATATATATATATATATATATATATATATATATATCTTGCTTTGCACCCAGTTTGGCCAAGGTCACACTGGCAGACTGCATAGCATCAGGATAGGAATACAAATGTCGACTTAGCTCTAAAACATAAGTCGTCTGTGCTGTATCAGTGATTTTGAATCTGCAGGTTGTAATCAATCACTGGCCATGCCATTAATTTAATGTGTTTCAACTGGAATTTCAAAAATTGAAGTGTAGACTGGAGGTATGGGTCAGTGGGGATTTCTTGTCTAGCATATGTGAGGCTCTGCATTCTATTCTAAGCACTGCAAAAGCAAGAGAGAGAGAGAGAGAGAGAGAGAGAGAGAGAGAGAGAGAGAGAGAGAGAAAGAGAGAAGACTGAAATAACTGATGTAGAAAAGCACAGAACTGAATGTATCTGAATACTCCCATAGAGAAAACGTCTGAAGCATTGCTCCTCAAACGTTCTTGTGTGTACTGGGGTTGCAGTGAATTATAACCAGTGCTCTATCCTCGTGGACCTTTAACTTTCCTGAATTCCCCCCTGCTAGGCTTCACCTTGGTGACTTGTTCCTATGACTACTCCTTAGGTGTATTATTCTTTTAGCAACACTATAATAAATTACCACCAATATAGAGGCTCTGCACAATTCAAATTTATTCTTTTACAGTTCAGGAGGTTAACAACAACAGAGACAACCATCACCAGTCACCAGAAGTACATTCCTTCTGGACTCCTCAGGGAAGAATCTCTTTTCATGCCTTTCTCATTTTCTAGAGGCCAACTGCATCCCTTGTGGTGTGCTACCTTATTCACATCACTGCACCCTCTTTTGCTATTGTATTTCCCAGTACTCACTGATCTGCCTGCCTTCTTCTTCTGATCACACTGGTCAATGCTGACAATCTAAGGCAGCCTCCCTAAGATCCCTATCAGCAAACTCCCGTTACAGTGTAAAGTCATGCTCACAGTTTTAAGGAGTAGGACATAGACGTCTCCTGGGGACTGTATTCAGCCCACCATACTGGCCTTGCTTTACACACTCTGAATACTTAAACATTACTATAATTTAAATCTGAACTCATGTTTTGGACACTTGCTCCCCTTCTAGTGGTGCTATTTTTGGAAGGCTGTGCAACCTTTAGGAAGTGGAACCTTGGAAGGTTATCGTCGCCTCCTAGTGGTTTCCATCCCACTATCTACTCTGAACTACCATGATATAAGCAGCCTGTACCGACCTGAACTTAGCTGCCCCACAAAGCCTTCCCTGACATGATACACTAAAACCTTCTGAAAGCAAGAGCTAAAATAAATCTTCCCTCCCTTATGTTCAAAAGTAACTCATATCATTATTCCCCAGTCCAACTACCAGTTGCTTCCTATTTGCCCTCTGCCCGTCCCATCCACTGCTTTTCAGTGAATCATAATCTCAGCTAAGCTTTGAGTCCAGCTCCCAGGAAGCCTGGCTCTCCCTCTTCTGGGCCACACGGGCAGTTCCCCAGCTGTGCTTAATTGTCAACTTAATACACTCTGGAATCTCCTGGGACTAGAGTCTCCTGAAAGATTATCTAGATCAGGTTGGCCTGGGAGGCTTAGGTGGAGGGTTACCTTGACTGTGTTAACTGAGGTGTGAAGCCCCACCCACACCCACACCCACACCCACCACGAATGGTAGCATTCCATTGGCAGCAGATCCTGACTTATTGGAGTGGAGAACTGATCTGTGTACCAGCATGCATGCGTTAATGCACTGCTCTCTGCTCTCAACTGTGGCTGTAAGGTGACCAACTGTTTCACATTCCTGCTGCCTTGTCGTCCTTGCAAAGATGGACAGTAACCTGTAATTGTGAGCCAAAGAAGCCCTCCCTTTTAAATAAAAGTTTCTCTTATCAGAGTATTTTAACACAAAAAGGAAAGAAAACCAGCAAAATTGGTGACTTTTGGATCAATTAGATGATCTTACCTTCTCCTTAAAGAGAAAAAGAGGTTCCTGTTGAGTATTGCTTCGACTATTCTGTTTTCTTTGGGCCAAATCCTTGACAGAGAATGGTCCAGCACCTCTAATTACACAAAGGTATAAGAAAGCAATGTGTATTTCATTAAAGATCATAGCAGTGGAAAAGATAACGTTTACACTGCGCATTTTCACCGATACTCAAAGTGGGGCTCTTCGCTCCTTTTGGATTCTTTGACTTTACCCCTTCCTGGTGTGTCTCCCTGCTTAGATCCCTTTTCTTTGGTCTTTTTTTTTTTTTTTTCATCTCCACACACCCCTCTATCAGTACCTGGATAAATTTGGAGACCCTTAGCCTCTACTTCATTCTTATACCCAACCGCTATTTCTCCTACCTTAACTGCTTTAATGTGGTCTTGAAAATGCATCAAGTCAAATAGAAAGATTTTTGTCTGTGCTTAAGCAAAACCAACCACAGTTGCACTATTCCCCTCACAGGGTTCTGAAGGATGGCATTTAACTATCCCAAACTTTCTTCTAGAGTTGTGGCAGAGTGGACTATAGAGAGGAGAAACAGTGAGTGTCCCCCAGGAAGGACAATCTTCTGTTCTGATTTTACAGCTGTTACAGGGATATAAATTTTGTTGATATACCAATTCACGCCTTTAACATCTTACACTAGACCTCTTCTTCAATAGTGTTACTTTTTCAGTTCTGTGAAATATAGTGAAGAAATAGGCTATCAGAACCTCTCAGAGTTAGCTTCTACCTATCGCTAGGCCATCAGAGAGCATCATCTTTGCCATGGTCATCATGAAACAGCCCTGGAATACTGCACCTCAGATTGACAGAGATCCACCTGTTTCTGCTTCTTTTTTTATAATGCTTTTATTGATGTTTTGTGTATTTCAGACATCATTTCTCAGTTCAGTTTAGACATATTCCCCTTTCCCCTCCCCTATCCCACTCAGATCATGTACTCTGCCATAACTGTCCTGCATCTTTCTGTCTTCTTTATGTTTAGGAATTCACATTTTCTTCCTTTAATTTTATATTACTCTAAAATATGAATACATACTTTCCACTCATATACAGTAATTACAGAGTCTGAAAGTAAGTCGTGGATCGATTCTAGAGCCCATTAAGAGATTCCATTATACCAACATAGTTGCTTTCAGATAAACAGAAATATAACAATAATGTTGTTCAGTTTGCCTTTTATCTGGGGATTTTGTGTTAGCATCCACAAATGAGGGAGACCATTTTTCATCCACTTGTCAGTTGAGGGACATTTGGGTTGGTTCCAGCTCTTCACTATTGTGAAGAGAGCTGCAATAAACATGGATGTGCATGTATCTTTGCAGTAGGATGAGTTTTGTGGGCATATACCCAGGAGTGGTATGATTGGGTCAGGTGGTAGGCTCATTCTGAGTCTTTTAAGGGTTCTCCACATTGCTTTCCATAATGGTTGTACATGTTTACATTCCCACCAGCAGTGGATGAGTATTCCCATTACCCCACATCCTCTCCAGCATTTGGTGTCCTTTGTGTTTTTTATCTTAGCCAGTCATATCAGAGTGAGATGATACTTAGAGTGGTTTTAATTTGCATTTCCTTCATTATTAACGATGTTGAACACTTTTTAAGATGTTTCTCAGCCATCTTTACTTCCTCACTGGTGAAGTCTCTGATTAAAAGTGGATACCATTGGCCAGGAGTTATGGCTCACGCCCTTAATCCCAGCACTCCAGAGGCAGAGGCAGGCAGATCTCTGTAAGTTCAAGGCCAGCCTGGTCTACAGAATGAGTTCCAGGCCAGCTGGGGTATAGGGGGAAAAAAACACCAAAAAAAGTGGATACCATAATTTGTGGCCAGGGGGTTATTCTTTAAAATCTGGATTTAGCTATTCCCCCTGTAGCCTCAGCTGGGCTGGAACTTGCTAGGAAGACCAGAGTAGCCTTGATCTCACAGACATCTGGTTGCCTCTGCCTTCCAAGTGCTAGCATTAAAGGTGTGTAGTGCTGTGTCCAGCTAATTACCTATTCTTACAGTTGAAACTTTTTGTGCTTGAAGCAAAGTAAAGGTTCAGTTGAACTATTACTGCAATATTACCTTCATATTGCTGTGAAAGAACACCTAACACAAGCAACTTAAGGGAGGAATTATCTATTACCTATCTGTTTATCTATCTATCTATCTATCTATCTATCATCTGTCTATCATCTATATATCTATCTAATCTATTATCTATCTATCTATCTATCATCTATCTATTAACTATCTATCTATCATCTATCTAATCTATTATCTAGCTAATCTATCTATTACCTATCAATTATCTATCTATATCTATCTATCATCTATCTAATCTATTATCTAGCTAATCTTATCTATTATCTACCTATTATCTATCTATTTATCTATCTATCTATCTATCTATCTATCTATCTATCTATCTATCTATCTATCATCTCCCTACCTAGTCATGATTCCAGAGGGTTTCAGTCCATCATAGTGGAGAAGGCATGGTGGAACAGTCAGGTGGGAGTGTGTGATGAGGCTGTTCACTTCAGGGTGAATGAGGAAACCAAGAGATAGTGGTAAAAACCAAGGGCTGTGTATAACCTTCAGAGCCTACCCCTACTGATTTATTTCCACCATCTAGATCCTACCTCCCAAACTTTCATACTCTCCCCAGATAGTGCCCCCAGCTGGGAACAAGTGTTAAAAACTTGAGCCTGTGAGGTAGGTTTCAGATTCAAAGCCTGAAAACTAGTATTTGCCCATATCCTTAGTTTTATATCAGTTAGAAGGTAAGGAGACCAAAATAATCAGGTACTGTGCTAGATAGCTTTAGTGTCAACTTGACACGCCTGGGTTGAGGGATCCTCAGTTGGGGAATTGGCTCCATTGGACTGGCCTGTGGCCACGTCTATGTAGTATTGTTTTGATTGTTGAGCAATGTGGGAGTGCCCAGCCCATTGTGGTTGGTGCCACTCCTAGGCGGGTTGTCATATATTGTATGAGAAAGCAGGCTGGGCATGAGCCAGGGGAGCAAGCCAGTAAGCAGCATCCTCCATGGCCTGTGCTTCAGCTCCTGCCTCTGGGTTCCTGCCTTGAGTTCCTACCTTGGGCTCCCTCAGTGATGAACTGTAACCCTGGAGATGTGAGCTGAATAAACCCTTTCCTCCCCAAGTTGGTAGTGGTCAGTATGTTTTGTCACAGCAACTGAAGACAAACTAGAACAGGTACCATATGATGGGAGGGCACAGTCCATGTCAGAGCCCCCAGGATGCTCACTATGCAGATTCCAGGGTGTCACATCACACTGAGTCTCTGGGTCAGGTCCTTGGGGACATACCTTTTTAATAAGCTCTTCATTGATTCTTTAGGACATTAAAATTAAAGAACCCCCAGATTAGTGGGTTATCTGATGCCTTATTCTGGTTGGTGAATTTTTACTCTCTGAAAACTTCAGTAGCTTTCTTCTGAAAGCAAGGATATTGTATCTGTGGGAATTTCCTTCTGGAATTATAATGGTTTCAAACATCAAGCACTCAGTTTCAAGTATTATCAAGCAAGAAACAAAGATAATTAAGAAATAATTTTCTTACTCTTATAGAAGCATAATATTTTCTTCTAGAATCTAAAACTATTTCCAGAAACAAACAACTGTGTCACCCACGTCACAAGATGAGGAAAAGACTGTCCTTGTCTTAGGGAAGACGCTATCAACATGAGAATATCTGTAGAGAAAATTTGCTGAAGGCCAGCTATTATTTAGAGTGATTTTGATTTATTATCACATTCAGTCTATACTGTATCTGGTCAGCAGAAAGTAAACCATTATCAATGGTTCACAGATGAGGTCACCAAAACTCAGTGAGCCCATATTACTTGTATCTATTATTATTGTTACTATATTTTTGTTAGGGCTTGACTTGAGTCTTCCAAATCTGTTTATTTTGACTCAAGGAAAACAAACTGAGGTTTGGAATATGTAGAACATATTTCTAGTAGCAAGAAGAGGAGGCCTTGACTTGGTTTCCATAGTTGAACTAGAGACTTGGAAATTAACTGAAGATTTCAGTCTTAAATCATTTGAGAAATTTCTACTTTTAGAATTATGCTTGGTTCTTCCTAGGAGGTACTCTAAAAACTACCCTCCTGCCCTGTGTTGAAGATGGATTAGAAGCCTTAGCCGTGGCTCCTGCTCTATCAGAAAGGAAGCCGGAGACTCAAATTAATTCTGCCTCTGAGGAGGCTTTTGCAGGCAGCCCAGCCTGTTCCCTGTCAACATGTCCCTGAGTCAGTGTGGTGTCTGCTGGCTCTGCTTATCTAACACATTTAGAAAGGGCTCTCCATGGGGGATGAGGCAGACTCACCCATTTTCATTAGTGAGATTAGAAGAATGTTACTTCAAGGTCTGTGGAGAGAGTTGGAATTGATGATGCTGTGAATCTGGGGTTAGGCTTATAAGGGCCATTATGCTGCTTCCTCCTTATCCCACCAAAACCTGTATCTACACTATGATCTGGAGTTTAAGTGTAGACTTAAAACTAATTTTTTTCTGTTGTTTTTGAGACAGGGTCTCCCTGCAGCCCTAGCTAGCCTGGAACTTGCTATGTAAACCAGGTAGGCCTTGAACTCACAGAGATCCGCCTGCCTCTGCCTCCCAAGTGCTGGATTAAAGGTGTGTGCCACCATGTCCAGCTGACTTAAAACTAATTTACTGTGTGGTGTTATAGATCCACATAATGATGACCTCGGAAATGTTATTGATTACAAAGGGGAACATGGACTCTCTTGGCTGCTGATAAGGCTCCTTTCTGCCATGTGAGTATTCCACTTGCCAAGATCTACAGAGATCCCACAGTTATGTTGTACATCTATCCACATATTTGTAATGCTAAAAATTCATTTAAATTCTATGTAAAATTACTTAAAAAGTTTAATTGAATTTTTGTGCATTACATACATCTTGATCATATTTAGACCGACTTCCTTATCTGCACCTCCTATTGTACCCGCACCCAAGTTTATGCATTCTGTCATATATGTAAAGGCCTATGGACTTAAGTTTGTATCCTTAGATGTCCCTCAGTATGAACCCATCCACTGGAGCCTGGTCAGGCTATCTAGTGTCACTCCCTTAAAGAAGACCACTCTTCCTCACCCAGAAGTGACCAGTTACCAATAGTTCCTCAGCTAAGGTTGGGGCTTCTTGCCCAGTTCACAAATTCTATGCTGTTGTTTTTTTTTTTAGTAAAATTATTTATTAGCATAATATACAAGGATCAAGGTTATACAATGTGAAATTACATGGTCAATTGTTCTGATTGTATTAAAATACTTTTCTTCATTTAATCAAACTTTTATATTAAAATGAGTTTTGTAACTTCAACCCATATCGATTACAAACATACCAGCTTTATCAAGCCAATTTGCATTTTTATCAACTTCGAATTTGAGCTATTGATATCTACATACTTTTTAATTGTTATTTATTTATATAATTTTTAATGTTTCATACATAATTTTTCAGTCAGTCTTAATCACCTTTATACCTGCTTCTCCACTGGCACTCTCTGCGGGCCCTGCCCCTGGAATTCACTCCTTCTGTCATTTATGCTAGAATCCATTGGGCCAAACTACTCTCCCCATGGTCTCAGTGCCAGCTCATTCCCTGAGCTCTAGTCAGCCTACCCAGAGTCCCTTTCCTCAGGAAGGCCAGTGCTGGGTTCTTATCTGGTTTGAGTCTGCACAGGCCTTATGCATGCCATCACCATTGCTGAGGGTTCATATGAGCTTGTATGGGTCTTGTGCATGCCGTCACTGTTGCTGTGAATTCATATGACCTTGTATGGGTCTTGTGCATGCTGTCACCATTGCTGTGAGTTCATATGAGCTTGTATGGGTCTTATGCATGCCATCACTGTTGCTGTGAATTCATATGACCTTGTATGGGTCTTGTGCATGCCGTCAGTGTTGCTGTGAGTTCATATGAGCTTGTATGAGTCTTGTGCATGCCGTCACTGTTGCTGTGAATTCATATGACCTTGTATGGGTCTTGTGCATGCTGTCACCATTGCTGTGAGTTCATATGAGCTTGTATAGGTCTTGTGCATGCCGTCACTGTTGCCGTGAGTTCATATGACCTTGTATGGGTCTTATGCATGCCATCACCATTGCTGTGGGTTCATATGAGCTTGTATAGTTTTTGTGCATGCTATCACTGTTGCTGTGGGTTCATATGAGCTTGTATGGGTCTTGTGCATGCCATCACCATGGCTGTGAGTTCATATGAGCTTGTATAGGTTTTGTGCATGCGTCACCATGGCTGTGAGTTCATATGAGCTTGTATGGGTCTTGTGCATGCAGATACTATTGCTGTAAGTTTGCGTGAGCAAGTTCCCAACCACCTGGAAAATTCTGCTTCCTGTGGTTATCCACCAGGCCAGGCTCTCACAATCCTTCTGCTTCCTCATCTGCAATGGTCCCTGAGCCCTGGCTGGGTGGGGTTTAATACGGGAGTCCTATCCAGGGACACACACTCTGCAGTCTCTCATTCTCTACATTTTGGCGAGTTGTGGCTTTCTGTGTAAAACATCATCTGTTGTGTGAGGACACTTCACTGATGAATGGTGAGCTATGTAGTCATATTCTCTCTGCCCCCTGTTCTGCTATGGTCCCTGAGCCTTAGGTGTAGAAGTTGCATTATAGATGTGTCACTTGGGGCTTGGCATCCCATAAACACTTATTCTCTGTGTTTATTCAATTGTGGAACTCCGTAATAATCTCTACCTGTTGCAAAGAGAAACTTCTTTGATGAAAAGTATATTTGTCTGTAAATATAAGGATCCATTCAGCATACAGTAAAAAAATTACATTTCTTAGGAATGTAACACTTTCTAGGAAAGTGACAGTATTTTCCCTGGGATTTATAACCTTTCCAGCCCTGCATATTTAGCCACACAATAGTTTGCCCCGATTGAGCAGGTCTTAAGTCTGATTAGATAGCTGTTGGTTACCCCTCAAGATAAAAGTGCCACTACTGCACTGACATAGTTTGATGCCCTTGGTTATTGTGTTCACCGCTGGGTTGGACCATTGATTCATGTTCTCCTTCAGCAGCTTGCATAATAAAATGACTTTTAAAGGATAGCATTTAGAAGCATTCACAAATACTCCTAATTTAGTTAAGCATGTGAGTTTATTTCCAAATTGAGTTTGTACTGTACTGAGGCTAGTAGATACTGGAAGGGAGAAGGGGAAGGTGACACAGGGGACAGAAGGGAGAAGTCACCTTCTTTGAGCTCAGGTTGAGGCTCATTCTGCTAGGTTCTTCTAAGACAGTATAAGCCCTCAGTGAATTAATACTGTTTCCTCAATTCTATTCTCAGTCTCCTTTAAAAGTAAGAGAAGTGAGCATGTTGTATGGAAGATTGCATTGAAGAGAGCTTTGTTTGACTCAAAGCCAGAGGTAGTTAAGAGGAAGATACTTGTTTCCAGGAGGCTTCCTAAAGGGAAGGTGTGGAGTCAAGCCTCTCAGCGGAAGTGAAGTATGCCTAATTCCTTCCAGCATGACCAAGCCTCTGTTGGGTTCTATTGCCTTAAAAGACACCAATAAAGTGGTATTACATGGCCACTTGGGCACCAGTTGCACAAAAGTCTTTTTATGCAATGGAAAAGAGAAGATGTGCACAGGTCAGCTTTGAAACGCCTCAACTCCACTGCCCCAACCCACACAAACAGGTCTTCTGCTTTCCCTCATGTTCTCAAGTGGAGTCCCATCTGTTTCTTCTCCACCATTTGAGTCCAAAATTTGACTAGGAAGAATTCTCAGCCCTACTTGGTGGTTTTTGTTATTTTTCCTTCAGGGATGTATTAGGTTGATAGCCAGTGCACAATGGGCCTCGGGGTTCTGCCATCCCTGAGGAGCCCTGGACTTCTGCTTTGTTCCTACAGCATAAATGAGTTTCATGATGGCAGGTGGACCTTCTCCTCTCTTGGTGGTCTCTGACTCACAGAGGACATGTTCATCTTCATGCAGCATGCAATCTGCCTTTAGTGGTTCTATTGCAATGACTTGGTACTGCTCTCTGAGCCAGTCCCCAAGAAAAATAAAGTATTGCCCCCGACTAAATGTCAATTAGATGTAATAACTATTGCAGTTGCATTTGTAAAAACTGTTTGCGGTCTGCTTCCACAAGCTTCATCTTATGCAATTCTCCTGCAGCTCTATGAGGTAGTAGATATTGCCCCCCTCAAAGATGATGATATTGTAGCTCAAATGGAGCAAATGTATTCAGGGTCACATGGCTATTTTAATAACTCATTGTTATTATAGATATTTTGAGGTCAGTGTTCAGATAGGAAACCAACTGCGAGAAGAGCTGTAAGGTGTGGCTATATTATTGATTGCAGTGATATATATATATATATATATATATATATATATGGAGAGAGAGAGAGAGAGAGCGAGCAGAGAGGAGAGAGGAAGGAGAGGAGAGAGAGAGAAAGAAAAAAAAAAAAAAAAAAAAAAAAAAAAAAAAAAAAAAAAAAAAAAAAGAGAGAAGGAGAGAGGGAGAGAGCGAGAGAGGAGACGGAGGAGAGAAGAGAGAAAAGAAGCGAGAGAAAGAGAAAAGAGAGGAGAAAGCAAGAGAAGAGGGAAGAGAGAGGAACGAGAGAAAGAGGAGGAGAGAAAGGAGAGAGAACGAGGAGAGAAAGAGGAGAGAGAGAGAGAGAGAGAGAGAAGCAAATGTTTAGGAAAGACACCCATATTAAGAGCTGTCCAATGGAGAGGAGTCCCCATGTTTGACATAGCACCCTCCCTTGCTTTCTATTTGCTAAAGCTGCTCAGCCAGTCTTCAGATCTGTCTGTAGAGGTGAGTCATAAAGAGAAAGGAGTTGGAGCCAGGGAGTCTTTCCCAGTCTTCCTTCTGCCCCAAATGCCTAGGTTTATTTTTGTCAAGCTAACATTCAGTGAACTGCCATCTGGAGTTTAGAGACCTAATGCCATGAGATGATGTATGTTTGGCACTTGGAAAGAGCATAATGATAGGTAAATTTCTGAGCCAGATTTTTGATAGGTAAGTAAGTAGAGAGGCCAACTTAGTTTGAGCCTACTTTCATTCTAGGGTCTGTTGTCTTGATAACCTTGATCTAAAACTCTGAACAGGCTGTCTAGGGGGACAAGGTCTTTGTTTTGTAGGTAATTGACTTAAAACTCTGAGTGTCAGGACATTATGAGGAGGTCTTTGGTAAAGGAATTTTTTCATTTATTTTATTTACTTATTTTTTATTTTGGTCTTTTTGATACAGGGTCTCCCTGTAGCCTCAGATAGCCTTGAACTCACTATATAGACCAGGCTGGGCTCATTCTCACAGAGATCCTCTGACTTCTGTCTCCTAAGTGCTGGGATTAAAGGTGTGCACCTCCACGCCCAGCTTTTTTTTTTTGAGACAGGGTCTTGATACATTGCCCAGATTTGTGTCAAACTCATAATCTCCTACCTCTGCTTTCAGAGTACTAAGGATACTGACACTCTCCACCATGTCTGTCTGGCAAGGGACTTTCCTACATAATTCAAACGGACAGTAAGAAGGTTTTCTGGGGTTGGGGCTTTAGCTCAGTACAACACTTACCTAGCAAGTGTCAGGCCCTGGATGTGGTTCTCAGCTATGGGAAAAAGGTATCACGAAGAGACAAGAGAGCTGAAGGATATGCACTTCCAGGTCAACCTCCACCACTGAGTTTCTCTTTGACCAGCATTCTCTAGCAAGTGACTGATCCCCACATTTATGAATGGGAATATCGACCTTCATTCCTGGAAAGTAACAGATAGCTTTCCACTGAAGATCCTTGAAAGAGTCTCAGATCAACCACTGAACACATAGGATCTTTCTTTGTTTTCTCAAGCGAAGCTGGTATTAAACATTTCCAAGCAAGAAGTTGGTCTATATAGTGAGTGGCCAGATTACCATAAACAGAGAAATGCTTCGTTATGAGAGGAGTTTGGGGCATAAAGAGAGACTCAGTAATGGGCAAGTAGCAGTACTAGCTCTCATTTGAGATACGTAAATGTCCTACAGTGGAGCTAAAAGGGTCCAGGGACCTGAATAATGGTACGCTATGTTTTAGGTCCATGTACACATGTGCACTTTTTCATTAACATCTTAAAGGGATCCAGGACTAAGGTGTGGCTCAGCGGTAGAGCACTTACAAAGCATGTACAAAGACCTGGGTTCAATCACCACCAGAGAAAGAAAAAAAAATGAAGGGGCCCATGACCTAAGCATGACCCGTGCTTTCAAAGCTATCTCATCCAGTTATTTGGGTGTATCAGTTCTGCGACAGCCACTGGCAGAGCATGAACACACTGCTCCTCGGACTGCTAGAGGTTATCAAGATCTGCATAATTTACTCTAGTAATTTTCTTTGCAGAGTTGATTCAAATAAATTTTCTTATTGAATATATTTACAGACTGGGTTTTTCCATTTACCACATGGAGACTTTTTCATCGAGCCTGTCAAAAAGCATCCACTGGCTGAGGGGGCTTACCAACCTCACGTCGTGTACAGGAGGCAGAGACGGAGACTTCCAGAAACGAAGGAGCCTACCTGCGGATTAAAGGGTATCATGACTTCAACATCTTTACCAGATGAGCAATTTGTTCTTTTGATTTCTGTTTGAAACATGACCTCTTCATCCAGGTTTTGTTGGTGTGCCTATAATCCCGGACTCCAGCACTCGAAGGCTAAGGTATGAGGACCAGCAGTTCAAGGCCAGTGTAAGCTGCACATCCAGACGTTGTGTTGTTTTTAAATACTCCTCAGAATCTCCCAGAAAGAAACAACTCAAAGGCATAATAGTTTTCAACACTAAGGCAATAGATTAGACTAGTATTAGTATATGTAAACAGATAGTTCTCAGCTCAGCACACTTGCATATGGAAGGCAGATATAAAAGTTGATAATGCTGTATGAAAAGATACTGAAAAAAATATCAACAAATGATCAGATGATGAATTTAGAGATCCTTCTGGCTACATCATGTTGGGTCTGGTGTTTGACTGAGCCGTGTTCCCATCCTCATGTTGGGTCTGGTGTTTGACTGAGCCGTGTTCCCCTCCTCATGCTCTAGCCAGGATCTGAGCTGCTCTTCCCTGCCTTGTTCTAGATAAGATACTTTTCATAGATAAACTGACACAATTAATTTCTTTGCAACTCCACATTTTCTTTAATGTATAGGAGATAAAAACTATGTATAAATGGTTACTCAAATTTGGGATGCTTCCTCCAATATATTATTCTTTTCTTCAGAGGAAAAATGCCAGAAAGATAGTTAGCAAAAGAAATAATGCTATTTTGTATCTTAAAGATTTGGAAGCCTCAAAAGGTAAATAGATGATGAAGCGAAGGAAGGTTGATCCTGATACTGGTCAGAGTCACTCCGAACTGTAGTTGCAGCAGGAGAATGGAAGGCCAAAGGAACCGTTTCCTATGCTTGATGGAAACGTTCCTGGGAGTTCCTTATACAATCTCAGCAGTATATGCAAGTAACGAGGAACTTTTCAATTTGTAATGTTTTCTGTGCATAAAATCAAATGGCTGCTCTAATTCTTTAACCTTGATAAGTGATTGCAACTTTGTTCCACATAGCATAATTTACTGTGTAAATCTTCTGGCATGTCTGAAGAGAGAGGAAGACACAAATCATCAGGTTGATTTGATTGCTGAGGGTGCCAATCCACATAAGTTAAATCTCAGTGTAAACTTCAGGAGTCTGTTTGTCACAAATCCAATCACTGGATAACTACTCAACCTCTGCTATGCTTTGGGTAATGGAGAACACTGTGTGTTTGTGTGTGTGTGTGTGTGTGTGTGTGTGTGTGTGTGTGACTTGATATCTTTCAAATTGACTCTACGGTCCAGGTTTTCAGCATAGCTGAGAGAATTACTAGTGGGATGGCTGAATTTGTCTGGACAGTTGCTCTTGTGGGCATAGTTATTTTGTTAATGAGTTAAAATATTTCTCATCTACCCATCTCAAATACTTGAACTCCCTGGTGAGAGATAGGCTACTTAAACTGAACTAAGAAGCCGGGAGTGGTGGTGCACACTTTTAATCCTAGCACTTGGGAGGCAGAGGCAGGTGGATCTCTGTGAATTCAAGGCCAGCCTGGTCTACAGAGTGAGTTCCAGGACAGCCAGAGCCTGTTTCAAAAAGACCAAAAAAAATGAACTAAGGATAGCAAATATTTAGGCATGCAGGCAGGAGAGATGGAAAAGGAGTAGGGTTTACAAATATCATGGTCCCTATTACATCACACACAGCAGCACAATTATATATATTGCTTGTCAAACTATTTCATACTGTACTTCTACGATGTCCTTAAAATTTTGCATTTTTTAAATGAGTGATTTGATTTTTTTATTTTATTTATTTCTGTATGTGTATGAATGCACTGTCTGCATGCAGGTTTGTGCGCCCGTGTCATGCAATGCCATGGAGGTCAGAAGAGGGCGTCGGATTCCCCTGGAACTGGAGTTCTCCTAGAATTGGAGTTTCAGACGGTTCTCGGCCGCCATGTGGGTGCTGGGGATCGAACCCGGGTCCTCTGCAAGAGCAGTTGGTGCTCTTAATTGCTAGGCCATCTCTCCAGCCCCCAAATTTTGCATTTTTGTAAATCCTTGACGCTCCCTCCTTAGAATGATCTTTGTGTTGTAAATTTCTCTACACATTTATTAAGGACACTATGCCTTTGTCTCGGACTTGATCAGTGTGATGGCAGGAACTTCGAGAGTGTCCCACTAGCGTGGCCTCTCCAGGAAGGAGAGCAGCAGCTGTGGTTCAGAGAAGGGAGCCAATTTTCAAAAGCATCAGGTTGGTCAGTATCAGACTGTAGTCAAGTGTACACACCATAGTTTTTTTTTCTACTTCAGGTTATATGCTGGTTCAATAATTCTTTAAGTTTCTTTTCAGTATAAATCTTGTTTCATTAGCCATTCCCTCTTAGGTAGGTACATGAGACTTCCTACTTCCACAGTATATGCTATAGTGTTAGGTCCAGAATAGGAGCTCAGTAAATCATGGAAATGATAACAAAGCGACTTTGTAGTCAAGAGGAAATCAGCATATATTAGTTTCTACTCCAAGTAACATTGATAGACAGAAGAAAACAAATACATCTTTTTCTCGATACCGAGAAGGTATTAGTTGTCTGTATCCATCTCTTTTCTTACAACAGTAATGTTTTAATGATATTGAGAAAGATTCAAAAATATCTAGTGAGCTCCTGGACATTCTCAAACTGTACAGACATTCAGGATTTTATAGCCTTCGTAGAGGAAAATGTACTTGGTCTTGCCAAATGAGACAGGAGCAGTGTTGGCCTATTTTAGCTATTTCTTAATATGCTATGCTAGCTTTGCCTTGTTTACTGAGCCTTGGCTTTGCTAAGTCCTGCTGTGTTTCTTGTTTTCTCTAAGATCAACTGTCTGGAATCTATGCTAAATAATGGGAAAATATGCAAACTTTATGCTTCTTTATCAATAAGGACAAGCTCCTGTGTTTTAAGATTTTTGATGAGAATGTGATCACACTGGGACCTGAGTAGCTGTTAGGCAGAAATGTCTAGGGAAGTTTGGTTCCAAGAAGCTGTTATTAAGCTGGTAGATCAGAGGATAATAGCTACAGGGTTGTCTGTGAAAGAGACAGATAAAGTCAGAGTCATTAGGATTCTAGGTAGAAACACCTAATCCTGTTTCTGACATGCATGCTTCTTTTCTTTTCTTTTTTTTTTAACTCCATACTTTATTTTCATATTAAGTGGACTAACAAGACACCAATTACAAATTTGCACAGTTCTCTTCCTCAGAGGGAAACAAAGCTTCTCCACTTCAATGAGGATCTGGATCGTCTTAAGTGGTTGAGCAAGGCTGCTGAGTGCTTGGAACACTTGGGACCACATGCTGGAGGCTGGTGTGGAAATGCCAGTCGAGGACTCACGTACCAAGGCTTCCACTGGAATGCCTGAGGTCTCTGCAGCCTGGTGGACACGGGAGTTCGGCAGTACCCAGGAAATGGTTGAGGCTGACGGTGCACCAGACATGGAACAGCACCATGATGGAGAGGACCTGGAAACTGGCTCCTCCTATGTGGGTAGCCCAGGATCCTGTACAGGTCCTCTGCATGTGGACAAAACAAGGGGTGGCTCTTTGGCCTCTCATTATACAATATCCAGTGGACATATTCCATGTTCTTCATAAGGCTGAGACATCCATCCCAATTCTTGTTCACACCCTTCTCTTGGAGACGATCAGAAATGACTTTAGCTTTCCATTCAATGTTCCATGAGTGACCAACTTCACGTTGAAGTGCTTCCCATTCCTGGAGAAGAGACCTGACTTCCTTGTCCCTCCATGATGTAGAAGAAGCACCTGTTCCATTTTCCCTCCTGGGCTGTGTCTTATTCCAGTGGTCTGAGAACCAGAGCTGATGCTGTCCTGATGGATCAGCAGAGTCCTCAGTGCAGAAGAGAGAACTATGTGAACTCCCCGAGCTCTTGGAAGTCTCTCGCATGCTTATTTTCAAATTCACTCCATCATTCAGCAAATGTCTCCCAGCTACCTTCTGTATGCTAGGGGTTTTTCCTAGTCTCTGTAATCATAGCTATGAATAGCATAGAGTTCTTAGTGTGAAGATCTGAAAGCTTGAATGTAGGACATGGATAAGTAGGCATTTGTCCTGGTCTTATCTTTAAAGCATATAGTAAAATCACAAAGATATAGAGAATCTTAGTACACACATTGGGTTTTCATTACTCTGCACTGTCTTTGTGCCAGGACATCAAGTCATAGCCCGTTCATTTTCACTGCCACAGAATACTGCATGTTGTAAATCTTCCACACTCGATCCAGTCTGTTTCCAAGTTTGGACATTATACATGCATTAGACCACTCTTGTTAGTGTTTCCTAGTGTATAGATTGATGGGGGACTTCATCCCACCAATAGTACCTATGAGGTATTCTACTACTAAGTAGAATACCTTATGAAATCAACAACACATGGACTTTCTATCTTGGTGACTTCACCAGGTAATGAAGGCTGCATTCTAAAATGGATGCTTAAGACCATGAGTGAGACTTTTTTCTTGTTCCATGTCCTGTCTAATACTTGGCATGCACTCTTTAGACTTTGTCAAGCTGATGGATATTAAGTACTTCATGTTAAAGTTAGACATAGCTGCGTTGAGTTTGGACGCCATATATCTAGCTTGACTAGAGATTATCAATGACTAGGTTTCTCCCCTGTACTCAGAATCAAGGCCCACATGGCCAAGTTTAAGAATGGCTATTTGTGGGGCTGGAGAGATGGCCTAGCGGTTAAGAGCGCCGACTGCTCTTGCAGAGGACCCGGGTTCGATCCCCAGCACCTACATGGCGGCCGAGAACCGTCTGAAACTCCAATTCCAGGAGAACTCCAGTTCCAGGGGAATCCGACACCCTCTTCTGACCTCCGCGGCATTGCACGACACGGGTGCACAAACTTGCATGCAGACAGTACATTCATACACATACAGAAATAAATAAAATTAATTTAAAAAAATTAAAAAAAAAAAGAATGGTTATTTGTTTGATTCCAGGTTCACCTTTTCACGTAGTCTCTAGTCTGACTTTCGACCTATGTGGGTCCTGAACTTGTCCCTTTTCCCAGAGCTTCTGCGGGCACCCTGGCTTAGCTGCTAGAGCAGACTTAACCTGAGAAGCAGAGCCAACCAGAAATGTTTCTTAGGAGATTTACTGCCAAGAAATGGTGTGCCCAACACTAGGAATTAACCTTGAATATCCCCAATCTATGGGCAGGCCATCAGAAAGCGCAGGCTGGGATTGCTGTGCCTGGGCTGAAACAGTTTCCCATACACAGAATGTGCCATTTGGGAAGTCTTAGCTCTATTTATAAGGTCTTCAGATGGTTGAAACAGGGCACTAGGTTACCCAGGATAATCATCTTTACTTAGAGTTAACCAATGGCAGGGCTTATTCATACCTGTAAAATGCCTTCACACTGCTGGGTGTGGTGGCGCACGCCTTTAATCCTAGCACTTGGGAGGCAGAGGCAGGTGGATCTTTGTGAGTTCAAGGCCAGCCTGGTCTACAGAGTGAGTTCCAGGACAGCTGGGGCTACAAGGAGTTCCTGTCTCAAAAAGGCCAAAAAAAAAAAAAAAAAAAAAGCCTTCACACCCACCCACAGAGGAGTGCCTGATTACACTTCTGGGGACTCTGCCTACCCACAGTGACACAAGAACATTCATAAAACTTTCTTTTTCATTTTTCTCTGAGGATTTTTTTTTTTTGGTGAAATTTCTATTCTTTTATGTTCTCTACTTTTGATGTCTAAGAATTTTCCTTTGATTTCATGCTGTAATTTTGTGAGGTGCTTAATATGGGCATTTCTCAGATCACAGTTAATCCACCTTATTGTAAGAGATCAAAGTCTCAAGTAGTTGTTTGGAAACTTTAAGTTGATCACACACAGGGCCTGGAGAGATGGCTCAGTGGATAAGAGCATTAGTTGCTCTTGTAGAAGACCTGGGTTTGATTCCCAGTATCCACTTGGAAGCTAACAACTGTCCTTAACTTCAGTTCCAGAAGATCATATGCTCTTCTCTAATCTCTGAGGGCGTTGCACAACATGGGTATACTTACATGTATGCAGGCAAAACACACACACACACACACACACACACACACACAAATAAATTAATTTTAGGGGCCGGAGAGATGGCTTAGCGGTTAAGAGTGCCGACTGCTCGTACAGAGGACCCAGGTTCGATCCCCAGCACCCACATGGTGGCCAAGAACCGTCTGAAACTCCAATTCCAGGAGAACTTCAGTTCCAGGGGAATCCAACACCCTCTTCTGACCTCCGCGGCATTGCACTACACGGGTGCACAAACCTGCATGCAGACAGTACATTCATACACATACAGAAATAAATAAAAATTTAAAAAAAGAAATTAATTTTTAAAATTAAAGAACAAAAATAACACACAAAGACATTATTAAATATTAATAAATGCTAAACAGTATAACATTAACAATAGATCATTAGGCTAATTAGCATGTTGGATCACTAATCTGATAAATCAGAACAAAACTTTAAACTTTAGGAATAGTTAAAATTTAATTATGACTTAATGGAAATGCAGCGAGTTGAAGATTCTAAATGACCACTATATTCTGCTTTGAATTTTTTCAATGAACAGTACAATTTGTTTACCTCGCATGATAGCAAAATTTCTTTTTTTAAAATTCTTTAAAATTTTTTATGTGTAAGAGTGTTTTTAATAAAATACTTTTATTGATGTTCTGTGTATTTCATACATCATTTTCAGTCCAATTTAGACACAGTCCCCTTCCCCCCCCAACCCCAGTTCATGCATTCTGCCATACATGTCTTGTTTCTTTTTCTCAGTCTTTTTAAAGTTTTTCTCTGCAGATGTTTATTATCTTGGGCATAATTTAACTGTATCAGTTAGTTCTTTGACCCAGTCCTTACGATGTTGTTCCCTCCCATTTGTATTGCTCCAAAATATGCCTATATAAACGTGACATATATACCTAAATTATGCTCTCTGAAAATAAACTGTATGTTAATTCCAAGATATGTTTAGGAATTCACACTTTTCCCTTTAATTTTATATTACTCTAAAATATAAATACATATCTTCTACCCATATATGATAATTACAATGTCTGAAAATAAGTGGTAGGCCAATTCTAGAGCCCGTTAAGAGAGTCACATTATAACATCACAGTTGCTTTCAGATAAAAATAAATATAACCATAACATTGCTCAGCTTACCTTTCAACTGGGGATTTGGTGTTAGCATCCACAAATGAAGGAAACCTTTTGTTTTTTTTTTTTTTTTTTTTCTGGGACTATGTTATTTCTCTTAGCATAATGGCTTCAAGTTCCATCCATTTACCTGCAAAGTTTATGATGTCATCTTTCTTTACCACTGCATAGAACTCCATTGTGTAGATGTACCACATTTTTGTTATCCACTCATCAATTGAGGGACATTTAGGTTGGTCCCAGCTCTTCGCTGTTGTGAAGAGAGCTGCAATAAACATGGATGTGCATGTATCTTTGTGGTAGGATGAGTCTCATGGGTATATACTCAGGAGTGGTATAACTGGGTTCAGATGTTAGGATCATTTTGAGTCTTTTAAGGGTTCTCCACACTGCTTTCCATAGTGGTTGTTTATATTCCCACCAGCGGTGGATGAGTGTTCCTCTTTCCCCACAATCTCTCCAGCATTTGGTGTCTTTTGTTTTCTTGATCTTAGCCAGTCTTATCAGAGTGAGATGGAGCTTAGAGTGGTTTTAATTTGCATTTCCTTAATTATTAATGATGTTGGTTGTTTTTGCCTACACGTTTTGTAAGTGCACCTGTGTCACACCTGCCTACAGGGGACAGAAGAGAGCATTAGATCCCTTGGAACTGAAGTGATAATTATTAGCCACCATGTGGGTACTGGGAACAGAATTCAGATCATCTGCAAGAACAGCCAGTGGTCTTAACGATTAAGCCATCTCTCTAGTCCTGACAGCAAAATTTCTTGACATTACCTAACTGAGCTTTGTCTTGAATTTCCTGATAACTTATGACTAGAAATGGGTCTGCAGTTTTGCTTCACTATGAGATAGCTATCATGCATGAATGAGAGTTCCTGTAATTGTTATATTTGTTTTGAACTTCTTTTCTCTTGATCAGTGGGGCGGTATATGAGTGTATATACACACACGTATAATTTGCTTTAAGAACTCGTAAGAGTTTTGGCAAAGTGCTTCAGGCTTTTACTAATGAGAGGACTGTTTGAGAGACTCTGGAGAAATATTTAATTCATGAATGTACAAGAAGACAAAATGGTAACCCTGATGGTTTGTTCACATAATAGAGTCCATGGCTGTGACTTTAAGAACTCAGAGAGCCAGAGGCCATGCCATAGTTGCTCTGCACCTCTGAGATGCTCATATGTGCATTCAAGGCTTTCTTTTTTTTTTTTTTTTTTTTTGGTCTTTTCGAGACAGGGTCTCCCTGTAGTCCTAACTGTCCTTAATTAACTAAGCATCACAGAGTTAGCCTTCCTCTGCATTTCCTCAGCACTGACAGTCTGTTGCCTTTTTCTTCACCACTACTGGAGTCAAGGTTTCTGAGCCCCAATCACCTGCCTCATTCATCTTCTCTTCTCCAGGATGCTTTCTGCTGAGCACATGCTCCCAGAGTGTCTGGGGCTGTGCGCAAGGCCTGGTTTAATTTGGAAAGGCAGAGAGCATGGAGGGAGGCATTCTGGATTGGGAACAGTCTCACAAGTCAGTGTTAAGGGATCCGTTTCACTTGGTAGATGGTTCTTTTGTTCAAAAGTCTCATGCTGAAGAACTGTTTACTGTCTCAGATGTACGGCATGTCTCTCAAGTGTGAAGGGAAATGTATCAGTGGCTCTGATGTTCGCCATCAGTCATACTTGACATAAACAACTACAGGAAGGAAAGATTTATTTGGTTCACAGTTTCAGAGGTGTCACCACAGCAGAGAAGGCACACTGAAGTGGAGCAGTCGCCATCATGTGGGCCAGAAAACAGACCAGGAGCAGAGGAGTCAGGACGACTTGGAGGGGGCTCAGCGATTAAGAGCACTGGCTGCTCTTGCAGAGGACCCAAGTTCAACTCCTAGCACCCACATGGCAGCTAATTACCATCTATCACTCTAGTTCCAGGGGAGTCCAATACTCTCTTCTGACCTCTGCAGACATTGTATGACATGGGCGGAGTTACCTATATGCAGGCAATATACCAATACCTATAAAATAAAAATAATAATAAATAAAAAGATAGAGGCCTCAAGGTAACACCTGTACTCACCAAATTCCTCCAACTAAGCCCCACTTCTTGCCTTTCCCCACCTCCCTCATAATAGTCCCATCATAGTATGAATCCATCAGGGTATTCATCCATTCATTAATCCATCAATTAGACTGAGAGGTCAGAGTCCTCTCAGTCTAATTGGCTCTAGAAATGCAATCATATACACATCTAGAAGTATGCTTTACAATTAAGATTAATCTAGTCTTTCTTCTCTAATGCAGTCTGCTCAGTCCTGGGGCCATCAGTGACTCTAAAGAAGGTCCTGTCCTGTAGGGGCTGGAGAGATGGCCTAGCGGTTAAGAGTGCCGACTGCTCTATCAGAGGACCTGGGTTGGATCCCCAGCACCCACATGGCAGCTGAGAACCATCTTTAACTCCAGTTCTCAGGGAATCTGATACCCTCTAATGACCTCTGCGGCATTGCATGACATGGGTGCACAATCTGCAAGCAGACAGTACATTCATACACATATGAAAATAAATTAAAAAATTAAAAAAGAAGGTCCTGTCACCTTTATCAAACATGCAAACCAACAGAGGACTCAAATTCTAGCTTGAAAACTCTCTGTAGCCAATCAGCCTTTGTGTGACTTTCCTTGACCTGGTAATCTGATGCCTCGTAAGTTTCTAAACTACCCTTCCCCAGAGGCTTCCTGTGCTTCAGAGTCTGCTGGCTGTCACTTGAATTATTGCCACAGCCTCCTAACTAGATACCCAACTCTTGACCTCTCCCAATGGGAGCCAGTTTCTAAAACATGAATCAGAAAATCTTTTCCAAGTCAAGGAGGCCTGTCTAGACATCCGTTTGCTTGCAGCTAGCTCTCTGTTAAGTTTTAGGAGACCCTTCCCTGGGCTGTCCTGCTGATTTGTCCAGTTTCCTCTCTGTGCTACCCTGATCTAATTTTCCTTGCTCAAAGAAGCCCTGCTTCTCCTTGTTTCTAGCTGTTACATTTAGGTTCCGTCAGCCTAAAACTGGTTCCTTACAAGTGTTCCTGGTTTACTTCCATACATACATTAGAAAACCTTGGCGGCCAACAGCCTGTGTTGGATGACCCAGCGCCAGCACTTTTATTATTTACTCAAGAAGTACAGTTACTGAGTATGAAGTACTCGAGATGAGGCAGTGAACAAGGTTCTAAGCAGACAGGTGTTTGGAAAGGGGGCCTCAAGCGTGTGATCAAGTACAGAGGAGCAGATGTGTAGACGTATCTAGGGCAGGGCAAAGCTGTGGAATATGAGGCTGGAGGTGGAACGCAGGGCTGAGCAGTTGGCCACAGTCACCATATTAAACAGAGATGCCCTCTGAACCGAGAGCATATATAGTTGTCAGTTTCCTAAGGGCTGTGGGAAGATAAAGTCTCATCCACATCCAATGCTGTCTCTGTTATCTACCCTACTCCCGCACTGGATCACCTAGGAGGACTGTTGTACCTCTTACTTCAGCTCATTTTGTGTTTAAAAAAACAAAACAAAAAAAAACTTCTTCAGATAGGGTCTCCCTGCAACCCCCGCTGGCCTGGAACTCACCAGGTAGACCAGAATGGCCTTGATTTCACAGATTTCTGCCTGCTTCTGTCTCCTAAGTGCTGAGATTGAAGGCATGTGCCAGTACACTCGGCCCTCACTGTGCGTTTTGGTGAGGCCTCTGCTCACCTTCTCTCTGCTCCCATTGCTCTCCCCTTCTTTTCCTGCTCCTTACTGTTTCCTTTTCACTGGCTGCTTCTGCTTGGAAACAGCAGAGCTCTTCATACTTTCATATTCTCTAGGTCCCTTCTCAGTCATCCACTCATCCAATCAGAGAAGGGTCCTTGATTGCCACCTTTTCCTGGATCACTTTGCAATCCTTCTATACTGCTTAATATTTCCCAGCCATTACCTGGTGTTCTTAGCTCACACTACTTCTGCTCTCTAGAAGGTAACTTTGGGTGGACAAGTACTTCTTTGCTTTTGCCCTCTACTGTATTCCCAGGTGTGGGACAGAGCCTGTTATCATAAGTACCTAGTAAATGTTAAATGAATGAGCAAGTAAATGAACAAATTATATACTGCATGAGTAATTATTCCTCTGAGCTTATATTTAATTTCTACTACTAGACACACCATTGTACTCTGACTTACTATATACCCTGCTTAATATATGCTTCTTTGACATGTTTGTTCACTGGATCAGTGACTGATGTGTGTTTGCACTGGGATAAAACAGGTATGAATAGATACAGGTCACACCTGAGCAAAGCACTAGGCATTTTAAGACCACTCGGGGTCCCCGAGGCAAGGGAAATGTGGACTCTTGGCAGCAATTAATGTTAACTGCATTTGTCCCCCAGACTGATTAATGAACAGTGTTTGAGAAAAACATGTCCACCCCACACAATTCCATTCTGGGCAACATCTGAAAGTCTCATAAATAACCATGAAGTTTTTTTCTTTAGAGAGAGGAAAGTTAAATTGTTAGCTTTGAGGTCACATATTTAAAGAAATTATCAATGTCCTTTATACTCTAAAACAAAGTAATGGATTCTTAAGTTATTTTCTGGGCCATTATGCGAAAGATTAGAGATTTCTAGAACATTTTACATTGGTTTTATGTCATCGATTGACTTTCCTTCTATTAAGAAATGTTTAATTTGGCTAGAAACAGAGGGATCTGACTCTGAGCATGACTAGTTGGACCCTGACTTCATGGAATTCCTAATGAGTGATAATAGAATAGAGACAAAATTATAAAGAGCATACAAATAAACACTGTAAGATGCTCTGTAGTGTGTGACAAAGGGTCTGAGCACAACCAATGGGGTTAGAGTGCTCCCGAAATAAGCTTTGTATAAAAGGGAGCATTTAGACTAAAGGAGGCGTTTCACCTAAGATCTCATCTGCAGAATTTCCCAGCATTTAGGAAATTATACCTTTCATGGGCTGAATTCTGTCTCCTCCCAAAGTCACTGGTTAAAATCTACATATCTAGCACATTAGAAGGGGGCTGTGTTTGGAGGTGGACTCTTTAAGGACATAATTAAATTCAAATGCTATCTTTAGGATATATACCATATATATATCAGTGACTGATATATATATGGTATATAATTAATCCATGCTCTACTCTGCTTTCTATTGCTATGACAAAACACTCTGGCCAGTACCAACTTGGGGAAGAATAAGTTTACTCATGTTACATCTCCCTGGTCACAGTTTATCACTGAGGGAGCCCAAGGTAGGAACTCAGGGGAGGAACCTGGAGGCAGGAGCTGGGGCACAGGCCATGGAGAAATGCTGCTTACTGCCTTGCTCCCCTGGCCCATGCTCAGACTGCTCTCTTATTTATTTATTTATTTATTTATTTATTTATTTATTTTTATTTTTTGGTCTTTCGAGACAGGGTCTTCCTGTAGCCCTAGCTGTCCTGGAACTCACTCTGTAGACCAGGCTGGCCTTGAACTCACAGAGATCTGCCTGCCTCTGCCTCCCAAGTGCTAGGATTAAAGGCGTGCGCTTTATTTTTGAGACGGAGTCTCTCATTGAACCTGAAGTTCACTTTTCAGCTAGAATGATGGGCCAGAAAGCTTCAGGGATCCTGTTCACTCTGCCCCACCCCCACCCCCACCCCAGATTAAAGATACACAACACCACAGCTTACACGGATGATGGGGATCCCATCTCGGGTTTTTATGCACAAGCAGCACTTTACCTACTGAACGTCTCCCCAGCCTCACCCCTCTTTTGATCACTGGCTGAAATTGGGTTTCTGGGCATCTGAAACACTAACCCTAGCTGATTCAGCTTATCTCTTCCAACCAGACACCATCTTCCACACATCAGCAGAATCTAGCTGCCAAACTCCTGTACTAAACAAGGTAGCCAACCAGTCTCTTCAAATCAACACCTGTAATCTGCATATATTCATACTGAAAATNTAGCTGTCCTGGAACTCACTCTGTAGACCAGGCTGGCCTTGAACTCACAGAGATCTGCCTGCCTCTGCCTCCCAAGTGCTAGGATTAAAGGCGTGTGCCACCACGCCCAGCGATTTTTTTTTTTTTTTGGACAGCCTGCTTTCTTATACAAACACAACAACATGCCCAGGGTTGGCAACACCCACAATGTGCTGGCCACTCTCATATCACTCAACAATCAAGAAAATACCCCACAAACAGGGCCACAGGCCAGTCCAATGAAGGCAATTCCCCAATTGAGGCTCCCTCAACTGAGGGAGTCAAGTTGACACTAAAGCCATCCAGCACAATCCATTATGATTGCACCCCCATAAGAAGAGGAAATCTGGACACAGACACATGCATAGGAAAGGCCGTGTGAGGACGCAGAGACAATAGGCAGGATAAGGAGGGAGACATAGGCCGTGGACTCTGAACTGGAGACTTCCAGTCTCCCAAACAACTAGGAAATAATTTTTTGCTATTTAAGTCACCCAGTCTGTGGTACCGTGTCATGGCAGCACAGCACATTAAAATGGCACCATCGATTGTCCTTCCTGCACACTGTTCCTTCAGTTTATCCAGACTGTGAGCAGTTGGCTGAACTATATTCACAGTAGAGTGCACACATCAGTAAGGTTTTGTCTTCATGAACAAGTGGCTGGCAGATCCCTTAGGACCCTACCTTGCAGGAACTCCACGCTTGGTTCTTACTGTTCGGTGGCAGTCATCTTGAAATTCTTGGTTGCTTTTATCTTTTAAATTTGTGTTTCATAAATGAAGTCTGATGAGACAAGGAGGCATCTGTTTTATTGCTCAGGCCTGGAGAGCGAGCTTTCTGTCTTGCTCCTGACACTCCTGCACTCTCTGGACATATTCCCCATCTCTTTCTCCCTTGCCCTTTGACTTTCGTTCATCCTGGCCTCTTATTTCTGCTCCGATCCCTGTGTCTGAGCAATGATCAAGGTGCATCAACAGGGAAAAGCTGGTTTCGTGTCATTATTTGTCCAAGGACCTAGGGCGCAAATGTGGGGAGAATCAGGACTGAATCTCTCTCTGTCCTTCTGGAGAGGGACATGGCAGCCATGCTTCTGGATCCCAGGCCATAATCTGACAGGTACTTCATTGGACTTCTCACCTATATCTTATCAAGATTTGTCCCAGGCTGGAGTTTAGATTTCACTGAGGGTGTACATTTGTTGGTTGCAGAGTACTAGGCCTGCCTGAAGGAAGAGAAGATTGACTTCCCTGCCCCTGACCAAAGCCCTGAATTTTCACTTTGCACTGTGCTCTAAAAATCATAGTGCTGGCTTTGGATCATAGTTACTTTATGTGTAAAACCTTGAATGAATTGAATGGATATGAATGATGTCCTAGAGGTTACTATATAATTAACAATAGATAGAAAACAATTCTTATTATATAGCTATTGTTTATAATCATGAATCTATATAGGAAAATCATTTGAAAATTTCCTCTTTTAGGGTAAATAGGATAGAAATATGAAGGACCATGCCGTACCACCTCAGCTAGTCCCTGACTTGGCAAATTTCATAAAACCTAGACTCCATTTCCTCCTCAGTAATTTGGAAATGTTAAGATTCTCTTAAGTCTCATAAACTATGAGTGTTTTTCTGTTTTTATTGTGCAATATCTAGAAACATAAGTGTTGATGTACTTCACTCTTACAAGTATGCTTTAAAGCCTGTTGAGTGGGTTTATACATCCCAACCTTTGGGGGCATCTATACCTGAAAGGCAAAATTCTTCACCCAGCTCTCCAGAAATCCTACTCTGACTCTCTAGCCCTCTGTTTCCAAGGTTATTATATACCCTTAGCTCACCCAGAACAGCCATATTGAAAATGTAGGAGCTTACGCCACTGCTTCCAGTGAAGAGAAGGCGTAAGTATAGCATCACAGTCACTGAGGCCTATTCATTCAGGGCAGGGCTTTTTGTCTTGGAGTCAGATGTGTATCTATTCCCATTGTCCACACACACACACACACACACACACACACACACACACACGCATGAATGTGTTGTGTTCCTCTATGGGTGCAGACATATTTGTGGTTTGTGTGTTTATATGGGTGCTTCGTACAGGTTTCTGAATATGTATTTGTGTGTGTGTTTAGGAATATGTTCTTGTGTGTATGTATGTGTGTATGTATGTATGATATGTGTGCATTTATGTGGTGTTCATATGTGGTGTGTGTTTATTCATGGTGTATGTATTTGTGTCTTTGTGTTTATAAGTGTGTGATGTATGTGCACACATGGCAGCATGCTGATATGTGTAGTTTGCATGTGTTTGAAAGCATATCACATCCCACACTGCTGGCTCCAGGAGGCAACGGTGGCTTGTTCAGCTGTGATGACTCAGGGTTTTATGGAACTTCTTTCCAGTCTATTTAAACACATCATGTTGAAAGCCCAGTGCTTTCTCTCAGTTGTCACAGGAGTTCTTTGTTTAATTTAACAGGGCAGGGAAAATCTAAATCCCTAAAATAAAATTAAAGCTTTCCCTGGCTGGAGAGTCGTGCTAAGACTTGTGCCAATGTCAGCCCACCAGCAGCTGATCAGCACCCAGCCAACCGCCGTTGGAGACTCATTGCTGATGAACTGACAACAGAAAGGGGAGGAGGGCTGTCAGTCAAGGTCCTTTGCTCCATTTCATTCCCTCAAGATGAAGACCTGGCCTTGCCACCAGCTCCTTTAGAACTTCAACTCTTGCCCTTGAGTACCTTTCCCAGTCAAATCAGCAGCTCGTAGGTCTCAACGACTGCACTGGCTTCATACTCTTCAGGAAGCTGAGCACTGTGAGGTAAAAACAGACCAACATAGCAGGTGCTGACATTGGTATACAGATGACAGGAGGCTGCTAATGCCCGATCCTGATATGTGCAAGCCAGGACCATTCACCACTAAAGAACAGGGCAAATGACTGAAGCCAGGAGAGGTGAGAGCCAAAACCTCCCCTCTCCTTAGCCTGCTCATGCTTTGGAAATCTTGGTCTCGGGTCTCCAGGGCGTGTGCAGCAGGCACCACAGACCCTTTTAATTTACATGCTTTCAACTCTTGGGAAGAGTCCAAATGGAAAGCTGCTATCAGCTTTGGAGAAAAGGGAAGCTAAGCACGTCTGGCTCTAGGTGTTCGAATCTTTATGCTTCAGTATCAGAAAATCAAAGAACAGGCCTGTGAGACAGGAGCAGTGGTTCTCCTTCCTCACGGTACTGGTTGTGAGGACACTGCTTGGAGGCCGGTGGTCACACATCAGAGTTAGGGCTTTCCAAAGGGGAGAGGGTGTGGACCAGCCTGTGAGCGTCCCTGTTCTACACTCCTTCCACTGGTACCCAGATCGAGATGAATCCTCTGAGATTCTTTCTTCAGACCTCAGGGCCTTCTTTCCCTAGATAGGTGAGTCTGTCCACAGTAGCCGGGGCCAGGGTGAAGGTTTAGCAGTGGAACTAAGCACGTTTAAAATCCAGACTATCTGGAAAGCCTTGGGCACAACTGTCTTCTTTCTCCTGTTTCTTCCTGTTTCTCTTTTCTCTTCTGAAAGCTGTGGACAATGAAAATAGCACAGATTCATGAAGCGGGGAAGTCATTGTGGACCATGGCCTTGCAGTTCCTGAGCTGCTCCTTCAAATTCTACAGCCCCTTGAAAACCAAAAATCTTTGAGGAACTCTTTTTTTTTTTAATTTTTATTTATTTATTTTTTATGTGTATGAATGTACTGTCTGCATGTAGGTTTGTGCACCCATGTCGTGCAATGCCTCGGAGGTCAGAAGAGGGCGTCGGATTCCCCTGGAACTGGAGTTCTCCTGGAATTGGAGTTACAGACAGTTCTCTGCCGCCATGTGGGTGCTGGGGATTGAACCCGGGTCCTCTGCAAGAGCAGTCGGTGCTCTTAACCACTAGGCTATCTCTCCAGCCCCTTGAGGAACTCTTTAACAGATTCATTTGTTGGCAATATCTAGGTGGAGACGTGAGGCTACTTATGATTTCATTCATCCTGTCTAATTGAGCTTGCTGAACATTCTTTTTCTACAGGAATTTACATGTGTTTGATTTTATGGCACTGCCAAAGGTCCCATTCACGAAGATCTGGTCTGGTGAATATATATATATATATATATATATATATATATATTNTATATATATATATATATATATATATATATATATATCTCAATATTTGCCATATTGATAATTTCTGAGAACATTCACATTAGTATACAAGCTACCTCCAGAACCCTTTCTATCCAGCAAATTCTGTATCCAGTAAAATCTCCCTAACTAATCTCCCATTTCCTCAAATCTCCTCGCAACCACCCTCCACTTCCCAAATTACTTTTCTAATTGCAAGAATTCCAAAACAGACCCCAAGGTTTTGCATAAAGGATCGAGGTCTTAGGGAAGAATTCATAACATTTCACAGAGTGATTGCTTTGCTTGGCCATCCAGGGAGAGCAAGTTCTTCTTCTGTCCTCTTCTTTTGAAGCAGTTTTCTCACATCGGGCTCATAAGGTGAAGGGCTGCACAGGGCTAAGAACAAGGCCTGCTGGCTCCCGGCTTTATCAGAGAGCGCCTTCACTCCTATCATTCCCTCCACCCCTTGTTTCTTAATAAATAAGAAGACACACACACACAGCTGGCTATGGAGCTGATTGTTTTTCATCACATGGAACATGATATGGAGGGTTTTTTCAGTGGAAAAGTGTTTGAAGCATCGTGCAGACTGAAGTGGGAGGAGATGCTGGCAGTCATTCAGAAGTTACTGGGGGCCACTGAAGGCTGCTTATCTCCAGGAACGTGGCATGAGGCAGGGGCAGCTACCCCGCTGCTTTCCAGTAGATCCTTGCACAGAGGCCAATGAGTAATGTTCTCCGTGACTATAAGACAGGAATTGTTTATAACCTCTGATAGCGTGGGAGCAGGACAACTCAGACTTGTCAGTGGAAAATCCGACAGCGGTTCAGTATCACTGTGAGAATGTTTTTCCTGTATCACCCATTTCCTTCCTTAACATCCCAGAGAGATGTTGAGGTTACTCCCCTGTGAACACTGCATAGCTCCCATCCCTGTTTATAATCATCAAGGAAAAAATTGGACACTTAAAGAATTGAGAGGCAGTGAGCATAGAAACTCTGTAGAACATGAAAACATCTGACAAGTACCAGTTAATCTTTCTACAAGAACATCCACTTTTGGATTATCTAAGATATCAAAATAATTGTATGCTTTAACAGCAAATTGTATGAGTTTGGATGCTCTAGTTAGTCATTACTGTTTTGAAAAAGCCTCAAGAATTCTTTCTTCTTATAATAATGCTAAGCAGATAACTTCCTTTTTATTTTTTAAATTTAAAATCCTTTAAATACTTTTATTATCGAAAGTTTCATACAGTATTCAATGTGTGGAACATATGTATATTGGTGCAATGTTTTATACATATATATATATATATATTTTTTTTTTCCATCCCCACTAATCCCTCCACTTCCTCTGGGACCCTGTAATACATCTCTTTCCTAATTTCATGTTCTCTCTGTTTTTATAGTTATTACCCCACTGTTTCCAGTTAGTACTGATCATATATACATGGGTGTGGGGGTCTCCGCTGAGGCATGGACAGATGTGGCCACATCTCTGGAAACATTGACTCTCCATCCCTCAGCAGTCCTCAAATGTTGACAGCTCCTCAGTTAGGCACAAGGTCTCAAGCCCCTGTCCCATCCATGCTGGAGTTTAGACAGGCTCAACCTGGTGCAGGTAACCACAGCTGCTGTGAGTTTATGAGTGGAATGGTCACACTGCGCATAGAGGACAACATTTCACAGCCCTCCTCCCATCCTCTAGCTGTTACATTCTTTCTGCCCTGTCTTCTATGATGTTGTCTTGAGCCTTGCATGGAGGAGGTTGATATAGAACACCTACCTATGGCTAAGCAATCAGAGTCAGTTATCCTCAGCACTTAGACCAGTTATGACTTTCTACATTAACCACTTTAAAAAATATATAATTTGTAATTGGGTTGCAAGATATTAGGTTTTCTATGACTTTTTAATGCATCTTTCAATTTGGTTGACCCACTCTCCACACCCCTTCTTCCTCTCCATTGGCATATTACTTATGTGTAACTATCTCCTCCTCTTAAGGTACCCCTTCCCCAGCACCTCTGTTTAGTGTCCTGGCTTCTAAAGTATTCCAGGTTGAGCACACAAAATTAGGGATTTGAAGCTATGCTCGACATGAGGGAAAAGTGTGGTGTTTGTCTTTCTGTGTGTGGGTCACCCTACTCAGTATAATTATTTCCAGTTACATCAATTGAACTGCACATTTCATGATATTAGCTCTCTTTACAGCCAAGTAGAATTGCACCAGGTTGAGCCAGTCTAAACTCCAGCATGGATGGGACAGGGGCTCGAGACCTTGTGTCTAACACTGTGTATATATGTACCTTATTTTCATTATCCATTCATCTGTTGATGGACATCTAGGCTGGTTCTGCTTCCTAGCCCTTGTGAGTAGGACAGCAACAAACATGGATAGAACTAACTCTGTAGTAGAATATATAGTGCTTTGGGCATATGCTCAGGAGTGGACTGACTATGTCATATGGCAGACCAGTTTCTAACTTTTTAAAGAGTATCAACACTGATTTCCATAGTAGCTGCACCAGTTTATACTCCACACAGTACACATGTGCTCCTCCTTCCCACATCTGCACCAGCATTTGTGGTCATTTGATTTATCTTTAACAACATGTATTTTATTGAGTTTTTTGCATTTCATAAATCTTCATCACATTTAGACACCTTCCCTATCTGTACCTGTATTAGTCAGGGTTCTCTAAAGAAACAGAAGCAACAGGATGAATATATAGCTATATACAATTTATTGATTTGCTCACGTGACAGAGCTCAAGTAGTCCAACAGTAGCCGTGCCGCACTGGAGAGGCTGAGAATCCAAGGAACTGCTCAGTCCACAAAGCTGGATGTCTCAGTAGTCCCAGTCTGGTGCTGAAGGCCCAGTGGATTCCAGGAGATCTGCCGGTCTCAGTACACACTGGGATCCAAAGGGTTGATCACAGTGGCTCAGTCCGCAAGGCTGGTTGTCTCAGTAGTCCCAATCTGGTGCTGAAGGCCCTGTGGATTCCAGGAGATCTGCCAGTCTCAGTACATGCTGGGATCCAAAGGGTTGATCACAGCAGCAAGACAAACTCACCAGTGAGAGAGAGGCAAGCCGCAGGAAAAAAGGGACCAGCTCCCTCTGCCATGGCCTTTTATACTGCCTGCCAGCAGAAGGTAATGCCCACATTTGGGGTGGTCCATCCGGGTTGAGGCGGTCCAATCTGAAGATCCTTTTTCTCTTATTTGTTCCTTAGTCCAGTCAAGTTGACACTCAGGATTACCCATCACAAGTCCACCCCTTGNTTTATACTGCCTGCTGGCAGAAGGTAACGCCTACATTTGGGGTGGGCCATCCGGGTTGAGGCGGTCCAATCCTAAGATCCTTTTTCTCTTATTTGTTCCTTAGTCCAGTCGAGTTGACGCCCAGGATTAACCATCACAGTACCCCTGTGCTCCCTACAGGATTTTATGCATCTGTCATATATGTTAAGGTCTTCTCTTGATGAAAGCCATTCTAACTGGTGTGAAGTAGAGTTTCAAAGTAGTTTTATTTTCACTTCCTGATGACTAATGATGTTGAACATTTGAAAAGTACTGTCTTAGCCATTTGTGCTTCTTCTTTGGCACACTTTCTGTTCAGATCTATAGGCCATTGCTGAGTTTTTCTTGATGTATTAGTTATTCTGTTTTAATGTTTTATTTTTGTTTTTTAGGCCTTGGTGACTTATCTATGAACCTGTGGTTCATAGATCCTCTCTCAGTTGTATAGTTAGCAAAGGTTTTCTCCCATTGTGTGGTTTGCTTCTTCATGCAACTGACTGTTTCCGTTGCTATTCAGAAGCTTTTTCATTTTGAGGTCTCACTTGTTAGTTATTTTCTGAGAGCCAGAGTCCTGTTTAGAAAGGCCTTGGCCATGCTGTGCCTTGCAGTGTAGTTCCTGTTTTCTCTTCTACCAGTTTCAGAGTTTCATGCTTTACATTGAGGTCATTGGTCCATTTGTGAGAGATTTGTGTGTGTGTGTGTGTGTGTGTGTGAGAGAGAGAGAGAGAGAGAGAGAGAGAGAGAGAGAGAGAGAGAGATTTAGTTTCATTCTTCTGCATGTAGATTCTAATTTTCCCAATATTTGTTGAAGATTCCTTTTGGATAAAATTGCAAGGACTCAACTCTAGGTATTTTATTCCACTAATCTACATGTTGGTCTTGGGCCATGCTGTGGGTTTAGAGTGTAACTTGAGATTGGGTATAGTATGGAATGGCATGGGATGGGATGGGATGGGATGGGATGGCATTGCATGGCATGGCGTGGTGTGGTATGGTGTGGTATGGTATGGTGTGGTGTGGTATGGTATGGTGTGGTGTGGTATGGTATGGTGTGGTGTGGTATGGTATGGTGTGGTGTGGTATGGTATGGTGTGGTATGGTATGGTATGGTATGGTATGGTGTGGTGTGGTATGGTATGGTGTGGTATGGTTTGGTATGCTATGGTGTGGTATGGTATGGTATAGCATGGTATGGTATATGGTGTGGTATGGCATGGCCTGGCATGGCATGGAATGGCATGGTATGGTATGGTATAGCATGGTATGGTATGGTATGGTGTGGTATGGCATGGCCTGGCATGGCATGGAATGGCATGGTATGGTATGGTATGGTATGACATGGTATGGTATGGTATGGTATGGTATAGTATGGCATGGTATGACCTGGTATGGTTTGGTATAACATGGTATGGTATGGTATGGTGTGGTGTGGTATGGCATGGCATGGCATGGAATGGTATGGTGTGGTATGGTATGGTGTGGTGTGGTGTGATATGGCATGGTATGATGTGGTATGGCATGGCATGGTATGGCATAGTATGGTATGGTATGGTGTGGTATGGTATGGGATGGTATGATATGGCATGGTATGGCATGGTATGGTATGGTATGGCATGGCCTGGCATGGCATGGAATGGCATGGTATGATATGGTATAGCATGGTATGGTATGGTGTGGTATGGCATGGCCTGGCATGGCATGGAATGGCATGGTATGGTATGGTATGGTATGGCATGGTATGACATGGTATGGTTTGGTATGACATGGTATGGTATGGTATGGTGTGGTATGGTGTGGTGTGGTATGGCATGGCATGGCATGGAATGGTATGGTGTGGTATGGTATGGTGTGGTGTGGTGTGATATGGCATGGTATGATGTGGTATGGTATGGCATGTTGTGGTATGGCATGGTATGGTATGGCATGGTACAGTATGGTATGGTGTGGTATGGCATGGCATGGTATGGCATAATATGGTATGGTATGGCATGGCATGGTATGGCATGGTATGTTATGGTGTGGTATGGGATGGGATGGTATGATATGGCATGTTATGGCATGGTATGGTATGGTGTGATATGGTATGGCATGGTATGGTATGGTATGGTGTGGTATGGTATGGCATGGTGTGGTATGGTATGGTATGGTGTGGTATGGTATGGCATGGGATGGTATGGTAATGCCCCCAGCATTATCCTTTTTGCTTAAGATTATTTTGGCTATCTGGGGACTTTTGTGTTTCCATAAACATTTCAAGTTTTTTTCTATTTCTGTGAAAATGCCACAGGAATTTTGATTAGGACTGGATTAAATATGTAAATATTTTAGTGGGATGGTCATTTTTACAATTTTAATTCTGCTAATCCTTTCACATAGGGAGAATCTTTCCATCCTCTGGTGTCTTATTCAGATACCAGAGTTTAAAGTTTCTCATTGTTGACATCCTTTAATTCTTTGGTTGGGCATACTCCAAGATATTTTATCTTGGAAGCAGTTATGAATGATATTGTTTCCCTGATTTCTTTCTCAGGGTATTTGTCATTTGTACATAATGGGTACTGATTTTTGTATGTCAATTTTGTATATTCTCATTTTGCTGAAAGCACAGTTCTAGGAGTTTTCTGATGGAGTTTGGAGTCTCTTATGTCCAGCATAAAATTATCTACACCCACAGATACTTTGACTTTTTTTCTATTTTCCATTTATTTCCTTCTTTTGTCTTATTGCTGTGCTAAGACTTTGAGCACCACTTGAGTAGAAATGGATTCAACAGACCCCATGTCTTGCTACTGATTGTGATGGAATTGCCTCAACTTTTTCTCCGGTTAGGATGACACTGCCTCTGGTTATGTCGAATTTTGCCTTTATTATGTTCATGTATGCTCCCTCCATTTGCTGGATTTTGTCAAAGGCCTTTTCTGTGTCTGTGAAGATGCTCATGTAATTTCTCTTGTTAAGTGTTATTTACATGATTTATTATATTTGTGAATTTGCATATGTTGAATGACCCCTACGTCTCTGGGTAAAACAAACTTGTTCGTGTGAATGATCTTTCTGATATATTCCTATATTTGATTTGTAAGTATTTTGTTGAGAAATTTTGCTTCTGTGTCGAACAGGGATATTGGTCTGTAGCTTGCTTTTTCTGTCATGTCTTCCTCTGGTTTTTAATTAGAATAATGCTGGTTTCATAGAAGGACTAAAACTGATAGTTTTTAATGTTATCTGACTCTGGGGAAAGAAGATCAGATCCCATAATTAAGCATGGGCCATTTGAAATTTGCAGTGACTGGGATGGTGCTGGATTCCTGAAGTTCAGGGCATGCTTTCAGAAAAGGCTCCATTCTTATGGCCGGTGTGCCACCCTAACTATATTTCATAGCCCTTAATTGTCAGGGGCTGACCTTCCCAGTAGTAGGAAGCTAAGACAGTCAGAACATTAGGTAGGTAGGCCCTTCAGAGGAGCAAGAAAATAGATTTTTGATTGGGGCTAGGCAGGCAGGACCAAGACCAGACACGCCTAGGATGTAGACCAGGAGCCAGTTGTCGACCGCCTTTAGGTTAAAGTCCGCCAACTACCTGCTTTAACAGTCAATTTTACATTTTTAGATGGCTACATTTTAACTTGTAATATAAGGATCCACATTATATTCCCAGTTTTACCACTTGGTCTGCAAAGCCTAAATGATAGCAAAAATGTGCATTATTTGTTAGCAACAAACTTGCTGACCATTGGTCTAGACTGTTGGTCTTCCAAGTGTGGCCCCTAGACCAGTAGCATCAGACCAACCAATCACTTCAGAACCTGTAAAATATGCAAATCCTCAAGACACACCACACATTAAAACAAATCCATGGTATAATTTAGTTAATGTATTTAAAACGTATGATTGTTAATGAAAAGCAGTATAGGGGGCAGCTAGAAAAGAATTGGTTAAAAATACAGTTTGACAGGGGCTGGAGAGATGGCCTAGTGGTTAAAAGTGCCAACTGCTCTTGCAGAGGACCCGGGTTCGATCCCTAGCACCCACATGGTGGCTGAGAACCATCTTTGACTCCAGTTCCAGGGGAATGCGATGCCCTCTTCTGACCTCCGCAGCATTGCACGACACGGGTGCACCAACCTACATGCAGAAAGGACATTCATACACATACAAAAATAAATAAAATTTAAGAAAAAAATAAAAAACACAGTTAGACAAACCATTCCTTAAGGAAAACATGACATCTTTCAGCTGAATAAGGAAAAAAATAATAACATAAAAGAAATCATAAGCTGAAGATGCTAAAATCTATGATGTCATAATCTTGATATATGTGTGGCATGCATATATGCATATTTTAGAGTGATACAAATGGAAAGGAATAACAACAACAACAACAACAACAAAAGACTGGGTCAAAGAACTGACTGAAATGGTGAACTTCTGTCTGAAACAGTAAACTTGTGCATCAAAAATTTTAAAAGAGCCTGAGAAAAAGATGAAAAGCATGTTTGGCAGAATGCATGAGCTCTGGCGGGGTGGGTGGCAAGGAAGGGGGAATGGGGCTAGATTTGATTGGGAAATGTTGCATGAAATGCACAAAGCTTCAATAAAAAATTGGCTTTGGAAAAATATAGTTAGAAAGGAAGTCTACATTACAGTATTCTATAGCAGAGTAGGGTAATTATAGTTGATTATTTGTTGTATGTTTCAAAATAAAAGAGTGAATTTTGGTTGTTTCTCATAGAAATGATAAATGTTTGAGACAATGGATGTGACAATTACTTTGACAAATACGGGTGTTAAAACAACATGCTGTATCCTAAAAATATATACGATTATTATATGTTAGCTAAACTTTTTAATTTAATCTCCTGTCAGTTAAAAATCAAGAGATTTTTACAGGGTTACAGGGTAGACATCAGAAATTCTGATGCAGAAATTGGGTATTGAATCAGTATAGATGTTATTAGGGTGGCCCAAAAGATCCTCCTTAAAGCTGGATCCACGGTGTTTCTCAGGCTCTGACCAGAACCCAGCTGGTCGTTCTGGCAAGGATTCACCAACCTTTGCTTTCAGATCTCTGGTGTTTCATCCTTAGAGTGGCTTCATACTTTCTTGCTGCCCCTGGGCCCAAGTACCACATCTTATTCATGAATCAATCTCAGGAAAACGGTTCATTAAAAACCACACATGTCGGGTGTGGTGGTGCATGCCTTTAATCCCAGCACTCGGGAGGCATATGAAGTCTCTGTGATTTCAAGTCCAGCTTCGTCTATAGAGTGAGTTACAGGCCAGATGGAACTGTCTGAAATAGACAAAACAAACCACAATTTCTATCTCTCTCTCTCTCTCTCTCTCTCTCTCTCTCTCTCTCTGGATTGCATTGCAATATAATATACATGGATTCCATCCTATTGAGTCGGTCTTATTTAACTCCAATAAGACAGCTGTTGATTACCCCCAAGGTAAAAGCACCACTACTGCTAGAGATAATTTGCCTGGTGGGTCATCGTTGTGGTTCATAGACATTACAGCTTTTACAGCTGAGTAGGAACACGGATTGCTTTTCTCCTTTGCCAGCTTGCATGGTATCTTCTGATATGCTAGTCTTTGGGGAAGAGGCTTCCAGGTCAGTTCCAGCTCAAGTTCTCTAAGTCCTGTGTTGAAAGTATGCATTGTTGTCAGTAACAGGGTGTTATCTTCAGATTCTGGGAAGAAATCAAGGACTGTTATCTGGATTATCCAATTGTGTTTTTTATTAAGTGTAAGGCTATATAACACCACACACACACACACACACACACACACACACACACACACACCCCTAGTATCATACCATAATGATACCACCATCGTGTGGCCTTGTATAATAGTCACACTTGGACAATGCCATAGATAATGCTATTTTTGCAACTTTTGCCATAAATTGTATATGTGTTTATACCCAAAGATTCTTATTGACCTATATCTGTTGCTGAAAGGATGTCCACAGCTGCAGTTCCAGCAGAATCCAATGCCCTCTTCTGACCTCCTTGGGTCTGCATGACATGAGTGCACTTACATACATTCAGGCAATATACCCATACACATAAAATAAAAATAATAAATAAAATACTTTAAAGAATATCTGAGTGGAGAAAGGTGACTTCTGTTCCGTGACTTGTGCTTGAAGCTCCAGAATGGAACTTTGGTCTACAGACAAAATTATTACAGTATTTCATATAAGTTGATATAACAGTTACCTTTCTTTTTAATGACAAAGAACTCAACACCAACAGCTTGAAGAAGGAAGAGTTTACTCTAGCTCACAAGTTGAGAGTGCAGTGCCTCCTGGTGAAGAGGGCATGGCAGTAGCAGGATGAGGCAGCTGATCGTTCTGTGTCCATATTCAAGTAGTAGGGAGCAGTGAGTGCTGGCGCTCAGCTTGCGTTCTCCTGTTTATTCAGTTCAGGACCCCAGCCCATAGGAACGATGTCACTCACATTTAGGATTGGTCTTCACACCTCAACTAGTTTAATCTAGAAAGCCCTTCACAGACATTCCAAGAGGTATGTTTCCTAAGTGAGTCTAGGTCCTGTGAAATTGACAGTAGATATTAACCACCACAGTTGAGTATTTAATAGTATTGGAAAAGATTTATTCTATTTACTAGTGGTTTATAATCCAAACACGACACTCAAACTGATTCCTAACTTTCTTGCTCTAAGGACTGAAACGTTACCAGTATATCTTTATTTACAGGAGATACTCTTCTATGTGTGAACAGGCAGCATATGCCATCCTGCCACTCACCTGAGTCCTAGACATTCATAGCTCTGAGTATTCATACCACTTTAGAGTATGATTCCCAATGAACTTCTTCTCTACTTTCTAATGTCAGTGGACTAGAAATTCTTTTTTCCATTCAACTCCTGTTCTGATGGTTATAATTTGAATGTGTTGATACAAAAGCAAGGGCTGAAACTTAATCTCTGTGCTGGTTAATGTTTTGTCAACTTGACACAAACTAGAGTAACTTGAGAAGAAGGAATTTCAACTGAGGGATTGTCTCCATCAGATTGACTTGTGGGCATGTCTGTGAGACATTATCTTAATGGTGGATTGTTTTAGGAAGGCCTAGCCCAGTGTGGGTGGTGTCATCCCCGGGCAGGTTAGGCCTGAACTGTAGAACTGTATACATAGCTAAGTGCACCAGTAAGTAGCATTCCTCCACGGTCTTTGCTTCAGTTCTTGCCACGAGTTTCTGCCGTGGCTTCTCTCCATGATGAGCTACGAGCCACAAGTCAAATAAACCCTTTCTTCTCCAAGTTTTGGTCAGTGTTTTATCACAGCAACAGAAAGCAAACCTAGAGCAACCCCCACCAGCAATGCTGGGAGGTGGAGCCTCAGGGGAGGTGTTCAGGTCATGAGTGATCCACTCTCAAGCATGGATCAACTTTCATCATGCCAGGGTTTGAGGCCGCAAGCCTCATTTCTTGGTCTTGTCCTCTTTTGCTCTTTTACTTCCTGCCCTGGGATGATACAGTAGGGAGGCCCTCACCAGACATAGCTCCTTTAGTTCTGGACTTCTAGCCTCCAGAACAGTGAGAGATAAATTTATGTTGTTTACAATTGCTTGCTCTCAGATGTTGTTACAGCAGTAAAAAACAGACTAGGATTGATAATGGAAGTTATATCTTATTAATGCAGATACTATGTCTGAAATACCCCCAAGCTGACAAAGCCAGTTAAGTCTTAAAAATAAGCTGGGCGTGGTGGTGCGTGCCTTTAATCCTAGCACTTGGGAGGCAGAGGCAGGCGGATCTTTGTGAGTTCAAGGCCAGCTTGGTCTACAGAGTGAGTTCCAGGACATCCGGGGCTACAGAAAGACACTGTCTTGAAAAGACCAAAAAACAAATCCTTCACATTACTTAAATTGCAATCATAAGTGAAATTTAATGTTGGCTTCTTCTTATACTTTTATTAGAAAAAAACAGAGCTAAGACTAAATCAATGTGATGCAGCCAAATAACTAAATATAATTAGAGACTTTCTACCAGGATAGAGCCAATAAGGCAAATATTTCCTTTGTGTTAATCTGTTCATTCTGGTACACATGTAGAAGACATATATTCACATATATATGTTTATATGAATACATAGGTATATATGATACATGCTACCTTTTTTTCACAGATATATTATCTTTATTACATATTAATTTTATAATTTTTATTGATGCTTTGTGTATTTCATACATCATTTTCCAATTCAGTTCAGGCATATATCCCCTTCCCTTCCCCCCACCCCACCCCTACACATCTCAGATCATGCATTCTGCCGTAACTTTTCTGCATCTTTGTTTTTTTTTTGTTTTGTTTTCATTTTTTTAACAATAAGTGATAATTTGTGAGTACAAGCATCCTTCATGTAAAACCAATTTGCGAGCAGTTGTGCCCAAACCCACACAGTTCATGGGTCCCACCATCCAGCAAGGGGGGGGGGCTTGTATGTTCAATCAAGTTGATCAAATGAGTGTCCAGTCTATATTGTTGTAGTTTCACCATTCACCCCAATCGCAGCCCTTACATTCTACCATGCCCCCTCTTCCGCAGATTGTTCCCTAGGCTTAGAAAAGGGGCACAGGTGGATGAGAAGCAAAACAGTCTACTTTCTCTGGAGCTGTTGTCTTGGTCTCTAGTCAATTCTGGCTGTTTTCTTTCATGGGCTGCCAGCTTGTCCAGGCATAACCTTTCAATCCTACTAATGAAGCACAAGCAATTAGATATATAGGTATTTAAACAGTATAATATATAGCCTTTCGATCCTACTAATGAAGCACTCACAATTAGATATATAGGTATACATGCTACCTTTTAAGGGGATACTTTATGAGGGAAATCAACACCAAGAGCTTGTTAAATGGCTTGTTCAATGATACCTGATTCAGAAATCTTTTCAGTTCGTGTTCTAACCAGCCTCTCTCTCATGTATACTGTCAGAGTTCTCCACAGCAGGGGAACTGGCCTTTCTCAGTCTTGGATTAATAACAGGTTTATGAGAGTCTGATGACAGCTTGAGGGTTGAACCTAGCAGCAGGAACACTGCCCTTCCCTCTGTGAGGAGAGGGGAGACTTACAGGGCAAATAGGCTTGGCAGGGTGGTTCCTGATACCCCAGGGTCTCAGGTCTCATCTCACATCACGAATGCAGCAGGAGCCTCTTCTCCAGGGTCTCAGGTCTCCTCTCACATCACGAATGCAGCAAGAGCCTCTTCTCCAGGGTCTCAGGTCTCCTCTCACATCACGAATGCAGCAGGAGTCTCTTTTCCAGTGTCTCAGGTCTCCTCTCACATCACGAATGCAGTAGGAACCTCTTCTCCAGGCTGCTCCTGATGCCCTTTCCGTACTCAGCACTTCCCCTGCTCTTCCCCCTTCCCTTCTGCTTCTCTGTGAGCTTTGGCTTTTTACCTGGAGTCTGTCACATCAGTAACCTATAGAACAATTCCAGTGCCAAAGTTAAGAATGTCATGGCTTCTAAGAGAGCAAAGCAGAGGAGAGATGTTGCTGCATAGAAAGGTTCCTGGCGGGGCTGGAGAGATGGCCTAGCGGTTAAGAGCGCCGACCGCTCTTGCAGAGGACCCGGGTTCGATCCCCAGCACCCACATGGCGGCCGAGAGCCGTCTGAAACTCCAGTTCCAGGAGAACTCCAGTTCCAGGGGAATCCGAGACCCTCTTCTGACCTCCGCGGCATTGCACGACACGGGTGCACAAACCTGCATGCAGACAGTACATTGATACACATACCGAAATAAATAAAAATAATAAAAAAAAAAAGAAAGGTTCCTGGCATAACCAATGATTAGGCTCCTAAACACAGGCCCAATCCAAGCCCCAGAGCCAGTCATCCCAGCCACACCAGAATGAACCTTGCTGCTATATCTATGTCCCTTAAATGGTGCCAGTTCAGAAGCTATGGCCAGGGACAGTGGGGTAAGGGGTCATAGGACTGACCAGCTGCTAAGGCTCCCATCTGCCAATACCTCTCATTGGTTCAACACCACTGCAGATAGCCGCCGACTCAGTAGTTGTGAGGTACTCCTGACCAAGGAGTAGTTAGAGACAAAATTGCAGCAGGCATATATTTTCAGGGGTGAGAGGCAAAGCAGAGATCTGTTCTCAGGGTAGAGAAGACAGAGAGTGTTCTAATACTCATTTAACTGTCGCCTGTGCATTTTCTGGACAAACCAGGACTTTGAGCCAATTTTTGTTCAACATAGCTGTTCTTTTCTTTAGAAAGTATAAGACGAATACATGAGCATGTGGTTTTCACACAGTAGTTAACTATAATAGACATAGGAACTGTGAAAAAGATTATTCTCTATTCAGAACCAAATATAATACTAGAATTTCTTTAAGCTGTGCATTTAAGCAAAATATATTAATACAGGAGAGCTCTGATATCAGCAATGGATTATTCTACCAAGGAGATTTTGGCCAGGGGATCCAAGCTCCCCCACAAAAGGTAAAGACTTCTTGCCTATAAACTGGGATACCTGAAAGAAGAGAGGCGATAAGGCCCTGCTGTTGAAGACCTGATGTGAACAAGGGAAAGATGCCTTGAGACCGCACTTGCAAGTATACAGTTGGTCTCTGGGATACCAGAGAGTGTTACCAAAGGCCACTAAACCAATAAAGCAAATATTGGTCTCCTTGAGTCAAGCGAGACCCCTCTGTCAGCACTGGCTACACCTCACCTGCCTGGAAATACTGTGCAGCAGAGGCAGCCATATGTCTGTATATCCCAAATCTAATTAGCTATTAGCTCTCTCTTTGGAGGAATAACTCATGGCTGATGCCACAAGCTTACATCCTCTAGTGGTTAGGAGATGTTATAAACCACAGTAAGTCCTTGCCATCTTTTACAGAAAAAATGTAATTCATAGATTAGCATACCATCCAAATATCTGTGTCTATACTAAAGTAACCTACCATAATAATTAGTACTATTTAAATACCTATATATCTAATTGCTTGTGCTTCATTAGTAAGATTGAAAGGTTATTCCTGAACAAACTGTCAGCCCATGAAAGGAAACAGCCAGAACTGATCAGAGTCCAAAACGACATCTCCAGAGAAAGTAGGCTCTTTTGCTTCTTGTCCACCTGTACCCCTTTTCTAAGCCTAGGGAACAATCTGCGGAAGAGGGGGCATGGTAGAATGTACAGGCTGCGATTGGGGTGAATGGTGAAACTATAGCAATATAGACTGGACGCTTATTTGATCAACTTAATTGTACATACAAGCCCCTCCAGCTGGATGGTGGGACCCTTGGGCTGTGTGGGTTTTGGCACAACTGCTTGCAAATTGGTTTTACATGAAGGATGCTTATACTCATAACTTATTACTTATTGTTAAAAAATGAAATAAAAGAAAGTATATAAAAAAAGAAAGTATAAGAGGAGCCTCAGCATTGTTTCTATGGCTTAATCTGCAGGTATTTGTTGAGGGCTTGTATTCGATCCAGAGGGTTGACTGTGAAGGTAATAGGAATCATCTACTCAGAGAACCTCTTATCAAATGATTGTGAATAAACAAAAGTCCATACAAATTTGTAAATATCAGGAACAAAATTAGCAGAGAGAAGCAACAGAGGAAAAAGCTAGTGATAGTTATAGAACTTTTAGGTTGAGAATAGAAGAATAAATCAGTGCCTTTCATTCAAAATACAGGAAAAGTGCTGGACGTGGTGGTGCATGCCTTTAATCCTAGCACTTGGGAGGCAGAGGCAGGTGGATCTTTGTGAGTTCAAGGCCAGCCTGGTCTACAGAGTGAGTTCCAGGACAGCTGGGGCTACAGGGAAACCCTGTCTCAAAAAAGCCAAAAAAATATAGGAAAAGTGTACTCCATGGGGTAGAACACACACAGGTTCCCAGAATAAGCACTTTGTCTTGAGAGGGAGAAGGCCTTGAGAAAGTGAAGGGGATGAGACTAGAAGGAGCATAAAGAGAGCCCTGAGCTAATGTTCAATCTATAGTAAGTGATGCTCTTAAAATGGAAATGCCCAAGAAACAGAGGCCTGCGAGTCTTTAGGGTGAGCACTTGATTTGCAGAGAGTTTGCTTCAAAGCTGAGCCCATCATAGTCAGAAAGTAGCAATCGTAGTCTCCTGCTTAGAGGGAGCCATAAAGCTATAAAATGTCTCCAAGGAGGAGGAAAAGAAAGGAAGGTACAGCCAGATGAGTTGAACATTCTCTTGGAATCTTGGAAATTCACTGAAAAATGCAAGGTCACAAACCTATTAAGATCCCATGCCAGAAGGAGGGGCTGTGAGACGGGCATCCCAGGCCAGAACTGTGCTCTGTGAGACTGGACCTCAACAAGGACATGAACGTCCTGCAACATCCTGATCCAGCACATGTAGACTAATCCTGCCTTCTCCTGCTTGCAGGCTGTGTAGCTTCTGAGGACACCAGTATAGAGAGGACACTGTCTCCCCTACGGGAGACCAGAAACTTCATGAGGGCCTTTTGGAACTGGGGAGCCGATACGATGATGTGATTAGACTGGAGCATTTCTGAGGCCAGGAGACAAGAGGTAGTGGAGACCAAAGACAAGGAAATGCCTCCTCTTGACTGGCAGATTCCAGGATCTGCAGAATTTATGTATCAGAGAGCAAAGACACCTTATAAACCAAAAGGCACTGAATTAGTATAAGGGCTGGTTTTTATTATGTGACTGTGGTGGTTTGAATGAGAAATATCCCCCATGGTCTCAAAGTACTTGAACTCTTGGTCAGTGAGTGCTGCTGTTGGGGAGGTCATGGAACCTTTAAGGGGTGCAGCCTTGTTGGAAGAAGCACATCATTGGAGCCGGGCTTTAGATTTCCTAGTCTTGTCCCACTGCCAGTTGCTTTCTGGTTCCCATTTGCCATTGGTGATGTGAATTCTCAGCATTTGGTGCCCCCCCCCACCCCGGCTGCCCTGTGCTGCCACGCCTCCCTGGCAGGAGGGACTCTTATCCTTCTTGAGCTGTGAGCCAGGATAAACTATTCCATAAGTTACCTTGGTCATGGTCTTCTAACACAGCAACAGAAAAGTAACTGATATGGTAATTAAAGAAAAATAGGTCTTTAGATATACCGAATCAACTGACTGGAGACCAGCCTGTTAATTTCTGTAAGGGCCCTTATCTATAGCCCCCTTCTCCGGTAAACTTACAATATGTATAAAATAGTGTTCTCACCAGGTAGAGCATGCCAAGATCAGTCCCCTGCATGCTGCCTTCCTGCCTGCCTGCCTGCCTGTTGTCTCCAGGGTCTTCATCATGGACCCTTGCTGCCCACCACGACACACCCTACTTATTGACCATGTTTTAGGTCACAAAATTGAAAGTGACCTATAATGGGGCTTAGGGCCTGAGTCCTCAGCCTATCTCTGATATTCATGAGCTGTGTAGTCTGACACAAGTCGTTCAACCTCTCTGGGCCTGTTTTGTTTCCTTAACTGCAAAGTGAAAGAGTTAGGGATGAACTATCTAAAACAGCAGTTGTTCTTGAATTTGAGCATGCAACAAAATCCCACAGACAGCTTGTTAAACCACAAATCACAGTGCGGTCTGCTCCCCCCGTCCCTACCACTGTACTTTCTAGGTCAGTAAGTTTTGAGTGGAGCACAAGAATTTGTATTTCTAATGAGTCCCCAAGAGACGCAGATACATCTGGTCCTGGAGCCCACTGTGAGGAAAGCTAGGCTTAAAGGGGTGCTTCAAGTTGAGCTATAGCAATGATTGCAAGGTTGACAAAGCCAGGGTTCAGTGACTTATCTAGAAAATCCATTCAGGGCTGCAGCTGGGAACCTGCTTCCTTGTGGACCCTAAGTTGCACCCAACTCCTGAGTCTATTGTTTGGTCCATGTGGTATGTTTTAGATGCTTCCTCCTGGCTCTCCTCCTTTCTCTGTCTTGGAAAGCTTATATACAGCATAGCTGCATGTATTTCAGAGTTTCTGCACTCTTGGATGACAGAAGTTCAGCACTGCTAACTGGAGAAGTTTCCACATAATGAGAAAATCTTACTCTTTGGAGATAAGGCAGGGGAAAAAGGCTGACTCTTACACCAAAACCTTTTCCTAAATACCTGACTTTAGGCAAGCAGAGAATGGCAAACTATGTCTAGAGAGCCGAGCAACACAGAGGATACATTTGGAGGAAAGGAGGACTGGATTTTAAAGTTGACTGTAAAGCTGGGGAGGCTTTAGAGACTCCAGTTCTGGATCTTAAAGTCAGAGTTTCAGCAGGGCGATAGTAGAAGCTGTTCCTGGCATGCCAGTGATTGGCTCTTCCAAAGACTGTAGGAATCCATACAGATCAAGCAAAGTTGAGTTGATAAGATACACAGCAAAAATGGAGAAGTACATGCCCAGCAAGGCATACTAATAGCACCATGTAATGGAGGATGCATGGGAAGGATTGAGGAGACCGTAGATCCTGAACAGTGTGATTTCAAGGCCAGTGTCATAAGGGAGGAATCGGCTTGTATTGAAGAGGCTTGGGCATCACCAGGAGTCTGTGTTGTTGGGCTCAGCAAGGCGAGGGGCTTTAAGTCGATCTTGATACACAAGATTTCAACTGTGGTAACTGAGCTATTTATGAAGTCCTCAGCCTCAGCTTCCAATAACAGAGCTGTTCAGGACATGTAGCTGATGCACTTGCTTGTCTCTGAAATGTTAGAAACATATGCTTGTTCTCAGTGTTGATTGGGGTAAAGAAATAAGGGAAACTCTATCGACTTTACCTCTCAGCAACCGAAGGGCAGGGTTGACCATGCAGGGCTCCTGAACTTCATTGTTGGCTGGAGTCTCTCCTGCTTTTGCCATTTTGTTGTTTTAGCCCTGTACTCCAGATTTCGTGATAAGGATGGGCCTTGTATTTTAAAAAATGGTCTCAATAAGACTTCTGCAAAATGTTTTCTGAACATGACAGGGTTGTTGCCCACATGAACTCACAACAGCTGTGACCTCATTCACAGGACCCACACGAGATCAACCCAACAGAATCCCAGCATGGATGCAGAGGGGCTTACAAAGTCCCACTATTAGCTGAAGCAAATGATGGTTGCTGGGGGGGAGAGATTTTCTGGGATCCGGGGGCAGAGAGACTTGTGCAGTGTCACATGGGTTGAAACAGATGATGCTAACAGCATTAGTGCCCATATCATCCCACTTAAAGTTGGTGCTCTTGGGTTGGAGAAATGCCTCAAAGATTAAGGGTATTTGCTGTTCTTGCAGAGAACCTAGGTTCTGTTTCCAATACCCCCAGCAGGTGCCTTACAACCACCTATAATTCCAGTTTCGGGGTTTCTGAAGCCGTCTTCTGGCCCCCAGAGGTACCTGCACACACAACATACAGACAAGCAAGACACACATATACATAAATAATAAATAAATTATATATATATATATATATATATATATATTATNTATTTATTATTGTATATTGTGTGTCTTGCTGTCTGTATGTTGTGTGTGCAGGTACCTCTGGGGGCCAGAAGACGGCTTCAGAAACCCCGAAACTGGAATTATATGGTGGTTATAAGGCCACCTTGCTGTGGGTATTGGAAACAGAACCTAGGTCTCTCTGCAAAAAAGCAAATACCCTTAATCTTTGAGGCATTTCTCCAACCCATATATATATATATAAAGAATATAACCAGACATCCACATTCCAACCACATGAAATTGCTGTCAATAGTCAGTGCTCATCTTTTGCAAATCCAATTATCACATAGAGTTAGCAAAAATATTCAGGAATGAGTGGTTCGAAAGTTCAACTCTTTTATGATGTTACACAGGAGACATCATGAACCTAGAACATTCAACAGACAAAATAATAAGCAAGATTAAGATTTTTAAAAAGTATTCTGTCTACTTCCACATGCTCATGCACCTCCTCCCCTGGCTCTGACAATCTTTCCACCTTCTCTTCCTCAGTGGTCCCTGAAGCCTGGGTTCATTGCCCTCTGTTGCATGAGGGAGCTTCAGGACCTTGTTCATGTGAACTTACAGCATGCATAAGACCCACAGACGCTCAAGCAGACAAACACCCAGCATAGAACTCTCTCAGTGGAAGAGAGCAGCAGGCCCCAATCTTAGCCAAAGACCTATTGGGCAGCTGATTACTACTGGGCGAGGAAGAACTGATGTTCTTTAAGGGGGTGACTCCAGGTAGGCTGACTAGACCCTAGGGGATGAACTCACACCGAGGGGTGTCAGGGGACACTAACTTGACTTGATAGGCCTTAACATAAATGGCAGAATGCATGGAATCCAGTGGGGGGCGCTATGGGAAAGCGTCCATGAGGAAGGGGTAGAAGATGATTCAGACATTATGTAAGAGACATGCAAAAGTCCAATAAAACTTAAAAAGAAAAAGAAAATGCCAGGAAAAAGCAGTAACAATAATAAGTATTTTCTACATTATTTGTTAAAATAGATTTTTTTTGAAAAATATTTTATGTGTATGACTGTATGGCTTGCACATATGTAAGTGCACCTGGAATACTAGCTTCTTTTTCTGTTTTTTGAGACAGGGTCTCCCTGTAGCTCCATCTGTCCTAGAACTCACTATGTAGACCAGGCTGACCTTGAACTCACAGAGATCCGCCTGCCTCTGCCTCACAAGTGCTGGTATTAAAGGTGTGCTCCATCATGCCCAGCAAAATAGATTTTTTGAAATAAAAAAATTGTGCTCTTACCTCCCCATATTCAGTTAAAGATTAATTGAATGCAGTGTACTCCACTTTGGCTAGAGTATCATTTCTTTAGGTTTAAACATAAAAATATGATATTTGAATCTGGCGTTGGAAATGGTGCCACACTGCAGCTTTGTGTTCTTCCCCAAGGCGAGCATTGTGATAGGGAAGTGCTTTCATCTTATTATAAAGGAAAGTTTTATGGAAACCAGGATGCAGAAGTCTTGTCCCATTGCCATCAGAATGAAAAGAAGTCTTCACACACTTACCCTGTTGCTTGTTTATATAATGAAATCTCATGCTCAGATCACTTTGAGCAGAGACCACAGTCTTTCATTTAAGCCACTTCCAGACCCCAAAGGCCACTGAAAGAAAGCCAGTCTAATTCATATAACAGGCAGGCTTAGCTGCCAGAGTTCACTCTCAGGAAAGGATTTTCTTTGAAAACAAATAAAGGAAGAGGCAGGTGGTGAGGGAGAGGCTATGGAATGGACCCAGGAAAGTGAGATGCATCTAACTCAGGATGCTGGACTAAAATGTTCATTCTTCTTTGGCAGGCAGGAATGACTGGGGAGTAGGTATTAGCTCTGCTCTCTCAGCAGTATTTTCCCAGTCACTGCCAGGCTTGAAGTCTTTGAAATTCCAACTCTCAGAATTTTCCAGGTAGTAATCTAGATTTAGGGAAAAGGAACCTCCCATGTGGAGACCACAGAACTGTATCCACATCAGAACTGCAGAGGAGGGACAAGACACGGTCCTTTTTTATGATGTGTACTATCTCACCTATTTCAGTTGATTGGACGTGGGTATTTGTTTTTTGTTTTCAGTTTTCATTTGTTCAACTTAAAGCTATTGTATCAGTTTGTAAATGTTCACAAATGGATCACAATTATAGAGCTAGTATCTAGATCAATAGACAGAGCAGAGCAGTCCCTCCCCAGGAACCTCTCGTGCCTCTTCATCCAATGTCCCTTTTCCCAGAGCTAACCAACACTCTAATTTTGGTCAGAACAGATTTATAAAAACTAAGTAGAATAATTCCAAACATGCTCTTCTGAGTCTGGCATTTTCTTTTATATTACATTGGTGAATTCATCTCTAATGTTGGTCATGGATTCAGATCATTTTTTCTTGTGTAAAATTATACTGTATGAATTCTCAACAATTGATTTCTCCACCCTACAGTTGATAAGCATAGAATAGTTTTCATCTGGCCTGTGTGACTAGTGTTACCAGTGTCTGATTACAATTCTCTGAGGATGCACATGCTTTCAGAAGGATGTGCACACAGACCCTGGTGGTGGCGCATGTGCAGCTTTAGTTGATTCTGCCAGCTTTGTAAAAAATCACTGTATAATGGTGTGCACTGTCACCAGCCATGCATGACTTTGTGTCCCCTGATTCTAGGACCAGGGTGACATAGTGCACATAGAACTGTGAACATATAACAGGAATATATAACCCTACAGCAAATAGGAGACTTGAAATGATTTTCAAAGCAAAGCTAATATAGTTGGTGTTCACCTCAGCAGCTCACTGCCTGGCTGACAAAATTTACTTCCTTTTTCCTTGGGATATAAAACATTACTGATATAAACAGATTAAAATGATTAGTTCTGGTTTTCTTATGACTATCAAGAAACATAATCCTCTATGTTCAATCACCAGTACTGCAAAAGTAAACAAGAATCCCGTTCAGATTGATGGTTGCTATCAAAGTACTGACTCTTCATGACCTACTTGTGCATGAACTTGAAACACACTCAGAATATATATTTCGGGGCTGGAGAGAGGCCTCAGTGGTTAAGAGCACTGACTGTTCTTGCAGAGGACCTGGATTTGAATCTCACCACCAACATGGCACTAACGACTATCTGTAACTCCAGTTCCAGGGGATCTGACGCCCTCTTCTATCCTCCCCAGGCACTGCAAGACATAGGTGGGTGTACTTGTACACTGCAAGTGTAACATTTGTACACATAAAAATAAATAAAAACTGGGGCTGGAGAGATTGCCTAGCAGTTAACGGCACCGACTCCTCTTGCAGAGGACCCGGGTTCGATCCCCAGCACCCACATCGTGGCTGAGAACCATCTTTAACTCCAGTTCCAGGGGAATCCGACACCCTTTTCTGACCTCTGCAGCATTGCATGACATGGGTGCACAAACCTGCATGCAGACAGTACATTCATTCACATAAAAAAAATAAATAAATTAATTAAAAATGTTTAAAAAAATAAAAAAATTAAAAAGAATACGTATTTCTGAATCAGAAAAAGAAATGTTAAATAGAGTTGGGAAATATGTAAAACTACTGTTTAGAAATGAGAGTCTATTTGTTTTCGATAGTGATACAGAACAGAAACTATTAAAATCTGTTCAAAAATCTTAATATATTGATGCCAGAAATCTCTTCTTTTTAAAAAAATTTTTTTTAATTTTAATTTTATTTATTTCTGTATGCGTATGAATGTACTGTCTGCATGCAGGTCTGTGCACCCGTGTCGTGCAATGCCGCGGAGGTCAGAAGAGGGTCTCACATTCCCCTGGAACTGGAGTTCTCCTGGAATTGGAATTTCAGACGGTTCTCAGCTGCCATGTGGGTGCTGGGGGGACCCGGGTCCTCTGTAAGAGCGGTCGGCGCTCTTAACCGCTAGGCTATCTCTCCAGCCCCAGAAGTCTCTTCTATTATCACAAGTAAATTCCTCTAAACTTCATTGTCCAATTCAGTGAGGATTGTTCTCAGCTTTAGAAGCCGTTGGACAGCTGCCACTGTGGACGTTTGCATGTTTGTATAAGCAGCATATTTCATTATGGAATGCTTGCCAAATGTGTTTAATAAAGATATTAAATTTGGGGTGGTGGATGCAGATGGCCAAGGTCACTACATAACCAATAAACAAGTAGGTTTAGGCATTTAAAGCAGACATGCATGAGTGCTGAGTAGTAGGCATGCATGAGCGCTGAGTGAGTAGACATGCATGAGCGCTGAGTCCCTTCCCTTCTTGTCCACTCTGCACAAGTTTCTCTTGGACTTTTAACCTTCTATCAGTTTTAGCACTTATTTTTATATGGCTATGGATAAAAGCTTCTTTTTAAAGATACAGGTTCCATTTGCTACAGAAACTTTTTTATTTTCAAGAGAACTGGCGAGATTTGTAGTTTTCATGTTGTTAACTTTCATCGGGTCAAAATTACAAAACTCAGATAAAACGAAGAGCGGCCTATGGGGCCTGTTGTCTCCCAAGTCAGCGATGGGCACTCGGTCTGACGCGATGGAGGTTGCCAGGAACCATAGCCCTCGTTTCTCCCCTCTTACTGCACAAACATAGGAAGATGTAAAAGAGAACTTTCATATTCAGCCTTTGAAAATTATTTCTATATTTCACTTAAGATCCTCAGTTCAGAAGTTCCAAGTATATGCAGTTTAAAACAACATATGTGCACAGGGCATGGTGGAGCATGCCTTTAATCCCAGCACTCGGGAGGCAGCAGCAGACCTGAGCACTGGGCAGCAATATTGATGTTTGACCTCTGTGCACCTGGGTACCAAAGTTCTTTTATAGTTGCCTCAGATATAGCTATTATTACATTCTTGTAGTAATTATAAAGACTGAAAATTTTGCTTTCCTAGATTTTCAGCTATTTAGAAACTTGCAGAATGAATTCTAAATTCCCAGATTTGCCTTTTTTCTACCTTTTAAGCTGGATCTGAGGGTTTTCGAGGGCAAAGAAAGAATATTTGATTCTAGGATAAATGTCACATTAAAACCAAGAAGGTCTAGAACAGTGGAGTCTTTAACCAATATTTTACTTATTTTACTTCTAAGAAGTGCTGTGCCTGGTTTGTTTGTTGTAATCAACAAAGTCTCACTCTTTATCATATGCCAATTTATTTGAAAGATCTAGGGTAATTGACAGATCCCAGAGGAAGTTAACATAGATGACTTTGGAACAGGCAGGTCTGGACCTTGAAGGCCTGGGTTCTTTTGCCTTCATGTGTTAGTCTGGCTGTGTTTCCACAATACCACAGGCAGCTAGAGTTCATATCCTGACAGTTGTGGAGACTGAAAGTCAAAGATCAAGTACAGGCAGGGTTGGTTTCTGTCCAGGCCTCTCTTTTGGAATTAAAGATGGCTGCCTCTCTCTGAGTCTTCATAACGGCCTTTCTTTGGTGCAGATTCCTTCTGGTGTCTCTCTCTTCCTCTTCTCATAGTGCGACAATCCTTTTCAATTTGTTCCTCATTCTATAACTCCAGTTCATCTTAATTATCCCCTTAAACACCCCCTCTCCAAATACAGCCAGTCCAGACTTAAGGTTTGGCTTCACAGTGACATGCAAGTAATGCTTGTTCAGTAGAAACCATACATTGAATTAATATTTTCTCAGCTCTGTGGGTATTTAGTTTCTTATGATGGTGGACATTAGTAAGCCATGATACCCAATCAGGCATGTGGTCACTGAGGTGAACAACAAATACTTTTATCAGTGAACAGTGTTGCCATGCTGCGACATTTGGTAGGTTAGGAACAGTTGATGTAGCTTTGCTCTGCAGTGCTGTTTTATAATTGAAGTTTTGTGTATTTCATACACCTCTACCTTGCCAGTGACTGCTGTGTTAGTAAGGGGAAAGAGGCCACACAGTACAGGCATGAAGACTTCCATGGATACCATAATCGTTTCATAGGGACATCTGGAGCCAGAGAGAAGACAAATTACACCAAGAGGCTGACGGTGCATTTCCTACCCAGATGTAATTCTACTGCTCTAAATATTTAAACCTTTGCCTCAAACCAGCCTTAAGATTTGACAACTTCATCTTCTCAAAAGAAGTATGTTCCTATAATTCAGATATTGGGCAAGTTTTTGAGACAGCAAATATTTTCAGCTTTGTTGACCTGTATAGCAATGAGTGTTTTCTGCAGCTGTAGCCCAAAGCGAATGGCCAGATGTGTTGCAATGAAACTGCATTGACGTGTGTCCACATTTCATACAATGTTCATGTATCATGTGATAGAGCATAGTGGCTTTTATTCTTCAACCATTTAAAAATTTTACTTCTGGGGCTGGAGAAATAGCCTAGGGGTTAAGAGCACCGACTGCTCTTGCAGGGGACCCAGGTTCGATCCCCAGCACCTGCATGGTGGCTAAGAACTGTCTGTAACTCCAATTCCAGGAGAACTCCAGTTCCAGGGGAATCCGAGACCCTCTTCTGACCTCTGCAGCATTGCGCAGCACAGGTGCACAAACCTACATGCAGACAGTACACTCATACACATACAAAAATAAACAATTAAAAAAAATAATAAAAATTTTACTTCTTCAATGATTTAAAAGTAAAGCCCAATCTTATTCTTTGGGCTACACACACTCACACACACACACACACACACACACACACACACACACACACACATACAAACAAGCAACAAGTCAAGATTCAGTGTGTTGGCCTTCATGACTTAATTTATCACTATGAAATAGTCAGTAGCTTCTAGTTTCATTTCAATCACAAGAGAAAATAATTGGAGACACGTTCCTTTGAGGCACTTCTGGGCAAGTTTAATTTTGTCTGGTTCTCATATTTTTTTATTTTATATTATTCCAAAATATGCATATATACACTCCACACATAAGTCAAAATTAAAAATTCTGAAAATAAACTATAGGTTGATTCCTAAACACATTTAGAGATTCACATTTTAACAGTAAATTTGCATGCAGGTATAAAGTCATGTAACTTTACATCCTTTTTTAGAATATGACTACATATCCTCCATCTCTATATGGTAATTACAATGTGTGAGTATAAGTGGTAGGACAATTCTAGAGCTCATTAAGAGATTCACATTATAATAGCACAGTTGCTTTCAGATACAATGAAATATAATAATAAAGTTGCTCAGTTTGCCTGCCAACTGGGGATTTGGTGTTAGCATCCACAAATGAGGGAAACCATTTGCCTTTTTTTTTTCTGGGACTGTGTTGTTTCACTTAGTATAATTGTTTCGAATTCCATCCATATATTTTTAGATTAGTTTAAGTGTGTATGATGCTTTGGCTAGGGTTTAGGATCTCTGTATATGTTAGCATATTATTTAAGGGCACTGGCAGAGAGATGCTGAGAATTTATTCATTTATTCAAAAATATTGAAAAACACAATCTTTGATTAAAAGGAAAAAAATGTACAAAATTCAATGGTTAGGCATTGAGGGAGGTTAATTGTATTGTGTTGAAGATTTTGAAACCCACTTTTCAGGATGAATATCCTTCAGAATCTTAAAAGCAGTAGTGCTTGGTATAAGACCTCCTCAGATGGCTGACCTCTGACAATCTTGCTGGTATTAGAAGATGAAAGCCATCATTTATAGACCAAATTTTTAAAACAAAATTACTAGGTCAAAGGTCAAGTCATGCAAACATTTACAAACATGGAGTTCTGAAAACGCTGCCTAACATTTTCTCTCTTATCCCCTTCCCTATCTCACCAAATCCCTCCTTCCCAACTCTCATTACTACTTTCAAGTCCTTTTATATCCATCCTTCGTACATAATATATTTTATATTTATAATCCATCCTCACTACCCCGCTCAACCCTTCCCCTGTTAATATATATATATATATAATCATATATAATAGTTATATATAATATATGATAACTCTTGAGACACCCAATTAGCAATTGCTGCCCATACATTTAGGTATGTATAAGGCTATTATCCACTGTGCCCCTACCAGGGGTCCTACCCCTGACAGCCTTCCAGTGCCCATAGCAGCTCAAGGGTCTTGTGAACCCTGTTCTACCCTAGTTGGCATATTAATTATTTTGATTTTGTGAAGATCTTGTATAGGTAGTCACAGCTATTGAGAGTTCATGAATGCAATTGCCTGTCACATCCAGAAGAGACCTCTTTACAACTGTCCTACTCCTGACCTCTTATTATTTTTTGACTCATTGTTAAATGTCCTGCATTTAGCTAAGATTGCCTTGAGCATGTGGGGCATTATTTGCTTGGTGGGAGAGGGCAGTGTACTAGTGGCTGCATCACTGATGACTGCGTCCACCTCCCCTTGCCCCTATCTATTTCTAGATACTCTGGAATAGGTGGCATGTCATGGCCCCTGTCATGGACTATTTTGTTCATGGACTATTTTGGGTCCAGTCTTGTGAATGCAGCCACTATTGCTGTGTGTTCATGGGTGCACCCCCTCATTTCACAGCACTAGCTAGTCATCGCCCGCCAGACCCCAAGCCCTCACCACTCTTTTCTCTGCCCCCTCTTCTAATTGCTGTGTGTTCATGGGTGGCACCCCCAGCAATTTCACAGCACTGAGCTTCCGTCAGCCCCCAGCCCTTACACTCTTTCTGCCCCCTCTTCTATTGCTGTGTGTTCATGGGTGCACCTCCTCATTTCACAGCACTACTCCGACCCAGCCCGCCCTCATCACACTAGCTTCGCCCCTCTTTCATATTGCCTCGTGTGTTCATGGGTGCACCCCCTCATTTCACAGCACTAGCTCCCGTCCCCCAGCCCTCACATCTTTCTGCCCCCTCTTCTATTGCTGTGTGTTCATGGGTGCACCCCCTCATTTCACAACACTAGCTCCCGTCCCCCAGCCCTCACATTCTTTCTGCCCCCTCTTCTATTGCTGTGTGATCATGGGTGCACCCCCTCATTTCACAGCACTAGCTCCCGTCCCCGCAGCCCCTCACATGCTTTACTGGCCCCCTCCTCCTATTGCTTGTGTGTTCATGGGTGCACCCCCTCATTTAAATCACAGCACTAGCTTCCCAGCTCACCCACAGCCCTCACAATTTCAATTCTCTGACACCCCTCTATTCTAATTGCTGTGTGTTCATGGGTGCACCCCCTCATTTCACAGCACTAGCTCCCGTCCCCCAGCCCTCACATTCTTTCTGCCCCCTCTTCTATTGCTGTGTGTTCATGGGTGCACCCCCTCATTTCACAGCACTAGCTCCCATCCCCCAGCACCTCATCACGAGTCTCTTCTCTGCCCCCCTCTCTCTATGTCCATTGTGTGTTCATGGGAAGAAACTGGGGACCCCCTGATTTGCACACAGCACTAGAAGCTCCGAGTCCCACAAGTAACCCTCATCACTCTTCTGCCCCTCTCGTCCAGGGAAGCGGTAGCAATGTCCACTGAGGGATAACACGCACATGTCACTTTTCTTAGCATATTACCTCACTATGATCCTGCTGACTGCCCCCTCACCAGAGGAGCAGAGATATTTAAAAGTTGCAGGGTGTGGGGAGGTCACATTTCTCAATGATACAGATATGGTCACAGTGCCTCTGCTCTAAAATAACTATACACTCATGCTCAAAAGCAACTTGAATGAACTCAGTGGGCCACAAAAAAGGACATAAAAGTAGAAGGAGGACTTGAACAGAAGAGATTTAGTGGAGTCAGGGAGGGAGAGAAAAGAATATTGAGAGGGGTGAGATTTCAATCAAATAATATGGATGCGTAGAATTATAAAAGATAAAAAAATAGATTGGTTTTGGAGACAAAGGTCTCCCTTTAGTTTTCCAGCTGCCTGGAGCCTCACTCTGTAGACACAAAAGACTGCCTTGAACCAAATATTCAGAGATCCTCTGCTCCTCAGTGCTGGGGTTAAAGATGTGTGTGACCACATGTGCAAAAAAAGATGGTTCTTAGCCACCATGTTGGGTGTGGTGGAATCGAACCTGGGTCCTTCTGCAAGAGCAGCAGTCAGTGCTCTTAAACTACTAAGCATCTCCCATCCCCAATAAAATAACTGTCTAAAAGCTGAATGTAAGAATGATACCAGGCATGGTGGCGCACTGCCGTTTAATCCTAGCACTTGGGAGGTAGAGGCAGGCTCGGATCTTTGTGAGTTCAAGGCCAGCCTGGACTACAAAGTGAGTTCCAGGACAGCTTGGGGCTAAGGGGAGACCCGTCTCGAAAGTACCAAAAAAAAAAAAAAAATAAATAAATAAATAAATAAATAAAAGCTGATGTAGCGGCACATACCAGCAACCCCTGCGTTCACAAGGCAGAAAGGGGCAGAAGAGTAGAGACTGATCTGGGTGAGAGTCTGTCTCTCTGCCCACCGCTGATGTGCTTTAGAATCAGCAAGAAAAACTGTTCTATCTCTGATTGCTCCTCAGTTATGATGGAGCTATGATCCAGTGAACACATGCTAATTTGAAGATCTCTTATGCTGAGAAAGCATTGAATACACATAACCTATTGAACATCAGAGACTTTCTTTTTTTTTAATATAATATTGTTATTGATGTTCTGTGTATTTCAGACATCATTTTTTAGTTCAATTTAGGCATATTCCTCTTTCCCTTCCCCCCCACCCAACCCCAGACCATGCATTCTACCATGCATGTCCTGCATCTTTCTCTCAGTCTTTTTAAAGTTTTTCTCTGTAAGGGTTTATTATTTGGGGCAGAATGTAACTATATCAGTCTGCTCTTTGACCCAGTCCTTATGTTGTTGTGGTTCCCTCCCAATTGTATTGCTCCAAAATATGCCTACATAAATGTAATATATATACCAGAATTATGTCCTCCAGGAATAAAATGTATGTTAACTCCCATATATGTTTAGGAGTTCACATTTTTTCCCTCAACTGTGATGTTATAATGTGAATCTCTTAATGGGCCTTTCTTTCTTAAACATGCTCAGAACATTGGTATTAGCAAAGCCATCTAACACATAACCAAGTGTTGATTTTTATCATATAATGTACTGAATATTTTAATCAACATTAAAGAGAAGGGTTGTATTTAAGCTTTGTGATACTGTAAATTTGAAAAATTTTAATGTTGGGAATCATATTTACTTTTTTAAATTTTTAAATTAATTTTATTTATTTCTGTATGTGTATGAATGTACTGTCTGCATGTAGGTTTGTGCACCCGTGTTGTGCAATGCCGCGGAGGTCAGAAGAGGGTATCAGATTCCCCTGGACCTGGAGTTCTCCTGGAATTGGAGTTTCAGACGGTTCTCAGCCGCCATGTGGGTGCTGGGGATCGAACCCGGATCCTCTGTAAGAGCGGTCGGCGCTCTTAACCGCTAGGCCATCTCTCCAGCCCATGAATCATATTTACTTTTAAGAGCTCTTGTTAAAACTAAGAACTAATGAAAACCTCAGTTGGTTTCTATTGACTGAGTTCTATTTTTGTTTCTCTGGAGCTTGAATTCCTCAGCAATCAGCTAATAGCACTTGCTGCTGTTGCTGAGTAGATACCTCTATTTACAATCAATCTTGATAAAACAATATATACTAAGGGGTGCAAGTATAGCTGCATGATTGACTCTTTTGATAATGCTGATTGTTCCCTTTGTTGCATTTCACATTATGAATCAAACTGCAAAATCAGGAATCAATTCCCTAATTTCACAAACATCAATTCAGATTCAGAATCTGAGCCTTTGGTTACATCTCCAGTTTGCAATTTGGATGATTTGACTAGAATTTGCTTAAGACAAAGATAAAAGTCTTTACTAAGCTCCAGGTTTATTTTATAAACAATGCCAAGCTTCCTAGAGTCTTGACCAATCTCATGATGTGCCATGAAGGTAGGTCAAGCCATGGCCCAGTCAGTGGTTCACAGGCAGCTTTGAAGGTCATTAAGCCAGGGGTTACATTAATTGAGCTGAAGTCCCATCCCAGTCCCTAGTGGACATTGTGCAAGAGGTGCTGAAACTTGCCTCCCCACCCCCACCCTATGAGTTGAGAGTTCAAAGCAGTTCATTGGTATTTTTACTTTGTAAATAATCACAGGTTCTCATCTACATCATGGATACTGAACTTGGCCTTGTCTCTATTTCTTACCTTGTCTAGCCAGGCCAGCTCTTTCTCACACCTTTTCCAACCTCCAAATCTGTAGTTGTTATTTTATTAACACTCAACTGCACTCATAAGATTTAGCTGCAAAGTCATCTTCTCATGCCCATGGGAGACAGATGTGTTGTGAAGATGGGGGTCTTGCAACTTTCTTGTCCCAGTCTCTTTTTCCCTCTTTTTTTTGTGTCGCTCTTCCTACCTCCAAGCTTTTGTGGTTTATGTTGCATTTGAAAACATCTTAGCTCTCAGGGGAACTGCATGCCACTGGGGGACATACTGAAACCTGGTGTCACGGTTCGAAGTTTGATGCTGCCTCGGATCATTGCATATTTAGGTTTTCCAGCCAAGCTAAAAATAAATTTGTATTTATTTGTACTTTTATTTCATGTGTATGAGTGTTGGACCTGCACGTATGTAAAGGTACCCATGTACATAATGCTTGTAGAGGCCAGAAGAGGATGCAAGATCCCCTGGAAATGAAGTTACTGATGCATGTTAGCTGATAGGTGGGTGCTGGGAACTGAACCCAGGTCCTCTACAAGAGTAGCCAGTACTATTAACCACTGAGCCATCTCTGCAGGCCCTCAGACAACTTTTGTTAGGTCAATTCTTCTATCATTTATTCTTATTCCTATTTCTATTTGTGCATGTGTGTTTTGTGTATGTAGTTACATATGTGCATGTCTGTGTCATTGATATTGGGTGTCTTCCTCACTTGCTTTCCATCTTACTTTCTGAGACGGTGTCCCTCACTGAAATGGAAACTCACTGAGACAAGCTCTGCAGATCATCCTTCTTCATCCTTCTCTTCCTCCCCAGGGGTGGGTTACAGGCTGTGCCTGGCTCTTTATGTGGGCACTGGGGATGAATCTCAGGTCCTCAGGCTTGAGCAGAAAGCACTCAACCAACAACACCATTTCCCTAGCCCTAGCAGATCAATTCTAATGAAATTCAGGAAATATTTTCAATGTACCAGTTTACATGTTTATGTTTCAACTCATTTAAAGTTCTTATAAAAATTCTCCAAAATGAATTCTGATATATTATCATGATACAGATGAGGAAAGTGAGAGAAGGAAAAATAAAAGTCCAAATAAAAATATCCAAAGTCACTGAGGACATCCTAAGAAGTACTAAACAAAGCTCAAGTGAAGACACTGGTCTTCCACACACACCTTCAGGGTCACATTTCTCTAAGATACATTGTATTCTCTGTATTAAGTATTAGTTATATCTCCAGTAGAAAGACAGGAAGTACAACAAAGACTTAATGTCAGAAAGGCCATTGGAGGAGTAGTGAGGGTTTGGTGATTATGTTTAGTTACTGACGTCAGTTTGTACATTTTTCATCTGTGGGAGGACATGCTTATGTATTTGTTGACACAGTTCCGTTCTTCAGGAGAGAAACAGCAGGCAGTGGTGTTTGGAGGGAATGCCGTGTGTTTGCACAGCACAGACTCTGAGGTCCAGGGACCTGGCTTGCGCAGCTGCAGCTCAGCAAGGGCTTTGATTTAGAGCTTCCTGAGCCATGCGTGGATCCAAAAGAGTTCACATGGGTTTGAAAAGGCAGCAAACCTGCCTCGTCAGCCATAAAAATTCTATGATATCTAACAGCAGGGCCAGGTCAGCAAAGGTTGTTCCCCCTGGCAGAAATCTGTAACATACTATCTTGTATAAATAGGTACCTTGGAAAGTTCTGGTTATTTGCATAGGGAAATTGGGAGCATGGCTGGAAAAGGCATCAGTTTTAGTGTTCTTAGATCAAATGGGGTCAGTCGCTGTCCAGACGGAGATGTGGGTGTCAGAGTTATCATCTGGGTCTAGCTCAAAGCAACTGGTTTGCTATCTTTCATAGTGTATGTTACAGCCTGTCATTTTTATTGGTTTGTCTTATTTGTTTGTAGTGAGTCTTTATTTTACATGAGTGTGTATATATGTATATGTGTACACATGTGTACATGCAGGCTCACATGAGTACACATGTGTGTGGAGGCCAGAGGCCAGTGTTTATTATATTTTTTAATTATTCCCCACTTTATACTTTGAGATGGGTTTCTTTTATTTATTTATTTTTTGTCTTTTTGTGACAGGGTCTCCCTGTAGCTCTGGCTGTCCTGGAACTCACTCTGTAGACCAGGCTGGCCTTGAACTCACAGAGATCCGACTGCCTCTGGCTCCCAAGTGCTAGGACTAAAGGCATGCGCCACCACGCCCAGCTGAAATGGGTTTCTTAATAAACCTGGTGGCTAGACTAGCTGGCCAGCAAGCCCTAAGAATCTTGTCCCCATATCCCTAAGACCTGGACTTACAGGCAAGCACTGCAACACAAGACGTTTTACATGGGCATTGGGGATTGAACTCTCCATTGTTTCCTCTCCATTTCAAGCACAGTGATTAGCTCAGAGTGAATGCTTAAGAAATATTTGTGCTAAAGGAAAAATTGGCAATTTCAGAATGGAAAATGGAGGGATTTTGAGCCCCTGGAATGATGTGTGATGGAATATGATGAGTCCTGGAATGACCTGTGATTGAGACATAATCAGCTCCTGAAATGATGTGTGATGGAGCATGAGGAACCCCTGGAATGATGTGTGATGGAGCATGATGAGTCCCTGGAATGATGTGTGATGGGACATGAGGACCTCTGAAATGATCTGTGATGGAGCATGATGAGTCCCTGGAATGCTCCTTGATGGAGTCTATCTTATGACATGGGCCTCCTTGATGGAGTTTATCCTATGACATGGCCCTCCTTGATGGAGTCTATCTTATGACATGGGCCTCCTTGATGGAGTTTATCCTATGACATGGCCCTCCTTGATGGAGTCTATCTTATGACATGGGCCTCCTTGATGGAGTCTATCTTATGACATGGGCCTCCTTGATGGAGTCTATCTTATGACATGGCCCTCCTTGATGGAGTCTATCTTATGACATGGGCCTCCTTGATGGAGTCTATCTTATGACATGGCCCTCCTTGATGGAGTCTATCCTATGACATGGGCCTCCTTGATGGAGTCTATCCTATGACATGGGCCTCCTTGATGGAGTCTATCTTATGACATGGGCCTCCTTGATGGAGTTTATCTTATGACATGGGCCTCCTTGATGGAGTCTATCTTATGACATGGGCTTCCTTGATGGAGTCTATCCTATGACACGGGCTTCCTTGATGGAGTCTATCTTATGACATGGGCTTCCTTGATGGAGTCTATCTTATGACATGGGCCTCCTTGACTCATTGACAGGCTGTTCTGGCCACAGGAACTGCAGTGAAGATAAGTTGGATGTGCAGGTTGTTAGGCTTTCCTTATGAGCAGAAAATTTGATCAGTGATCTATCAGGCTGTTTGAGACTATTGCAGAGAAGGGAAATACAAAGAAGGAAGCCTAAATAAAGCACTGTTGTTTAATTAAAAGTCAGAGGTATCAGCATGGATTCATATTTAAGAGACAGGTACCAACAAATTAATATATATGTGCAGTTATGTGTGTTTATATCATTCTCCCTAGCTTTCTGCAGAAGGCCTAGGAAAGATGGCATAGTTGCATGAGCACTTCTAGCACACAGAAGTTGGTTTCTATAATAGGACTCCTATCAATACATGTCAATAAAATGCTACAGAAAGGAAGTTCACTATTTGGAAAGCAATAGTCTTAAAAGAATCACTCATGTTTAATAACATTTGTGGGTAAAAAGATATAATATGAAATAAGAGCTTTTTAATAATTTTACGTCTTCTCATAAAGTTTTCATTATTTATGATTTGACAAATAGCAATTTTATAATAGAGAAATCTACCCAGCACCACTTAATCAAGTGATGAAAGCTTGTAAATTAATAAACTAAGTGGGGGAGGAAGCAATATCCTAGGCAGAGCAAACAACATATATAAGGACCTATGGTGAGAGCAAGTATGACACATTCAAGAAACACAAGGAGGACAAGAATGAGAGGGGGCTGGAGAGTACAGGACAGAGCTAGTGTAAGGGGAGAATGTGGGCATTCCAGGAGGGAGGAATTACCATTTATTTGGTATTTATTGAATGCCAGGCTCTGTGCTTGATACACTTTGTTCAGCTTTACAAATAGAAAGCTTAAGACACATGCTAATCTTATCAAGATACTCCCAATTGCATCTCCATTTTTGCTAGATGGGCACTGCTATACCACCATATTAACTATCTAGAGTTCCATGAGACATTGCTGAAGAAACTATCATTAACATAAATGCAGTATCTATGTGCAAGGAATGAGATGGGACCCTTATATTATATATGAAAACAAACTCAAGATACATTAAATGCTGTACCAGGGACTCTCCAACCATGCCTCATGTGGCCTGGAGACCCAGGTAGGTTATCTGCACCCCTGCAAGGGCCCCAATTCCATTCAGATCATACCAAAGTCCCATGGATGCTTGGTCACCACCTCCAAGCCCTGTTCCATCCCTTTAAGACTCACCAGATCCCAGCTTGCCCTACCGGATACTCTCCAGTCTCCTGACATGGCCAGGAAACTTAGGACTTTCCCTCTGGGAATCAGCAGAGTCCTGTCAACTCTGTCTGACCCAGAGCCTCCAGTTGCCCCAACAGGACTGAAGACCTAGAATCAGTTCACACTGTCAGGGGAAACTCATTCCAAGCTTCTTGATCAATATACTGCAGACATCAAACTGAAGCTGACATTCAAAAAACTGAGAATAAGAAAATAACCCTCAATTTCAGAAAAACAGAGGAACTAGACATTCCAACCTTGCTGTGAATGATGCCCCTGTCCCAGAACATTGTAAACACTTCTGCTGAAAGAAGAAAGGTGACTATAGCATAGTAATGCTAAATCATAGAAAGAAATCATAAAAGAAAATCATATAAGAAAATTTTCCAAATCTGGAGAGATAGATGCCTGTCCAGGTACAAGAGGCCCACCAAACATCACATAGTTGGAACAGAGAAGAAACCTCCATGAAGTTATAGTTAAAAAAACATTAAAAATCAAAGTAAATAAAGGGTATTGAAATCTGCAAGAGAAGCTTCTAGTTCCATTCACTTACCTGCAAATTTCATGATGTGTCTTTCTTTACCGCTACATAGAACTCCATTGTATAACTGTACCACATTTTCATTATCCACTCATCAGTTGAGGGACACTTGGGTTGTTTCCAGCTCTTCACTATTGTGAAAAGAGCAGCAATAAACATGGTTGCACATGTATCTCTGCCATAGGATAATTCATTTGGGTGTACCCCCAGGAGTGGAAATTTGCAAGTACATGGATGGAACTAGAAGCTGTTATGCTAAGTGAAGTAACACAATCTCAGAAAAACAAACAATGTATGTTATCCCTCATTTGTGGATCTTAGCATCAAATTCTTAAATGTAAGTCAAAGTGGGTAACTGCTCAGTAAATATAATACCACATTGACTGATATTGCTATAGGTATAGTGAGAGGGCACTGACCATGTGGTTGGACAGGCTGAAGAGGGCAAGGGCACAGGGCTGATGGCCCTGTGACCAAACACTTAGCTGCAGGAATTATGGTCCCATGGCCAATAGAGGATGGAACTAGAAGCTGTTATGCTAAGTGAAGTAACACAATCTCAGAAAAACAAACAATGTATGTTATCCCTCATTTGTGGATCTTAGCATCAAATTCTTAAATGTAAGTCAAAGTGGGTAACTGCTCAGTAAATATAATACCACATTGACTGATATTGCTATAGGTATAGTGAGAGGGCACTGACCATGTGGTTGGACAGGCTGAAGAGGGCAAGGGCACAGGGCTGATGGCCCTGTGACCAAATCTTTAGCTGCAGGAATTATGGTCCCATGGCCAAATGAGCTGAAGAGGCAGCTGTGGGGTTGATGGCCCCACAATCAAGCTGCTTAAAAAGAGCCCAGAAATCATGTCAGGTGATGCAAATCCATGAAATCCATTTATTTCCAAACGGCCAGTAGATTAAATAGGTCGTGTGACATCACCTCCCTGCGGTCAATCCTAGACCTCCATACCATCACACAGCATCCCAACTTGTATGTATTCAGAAAAGGGGCATGCTGAAAAGCAAGCTGACTTGTCACTTTTGAGTGCCTGCTAGCAGAAAACAGGGTATGCCCTATATTCTTGTTCCATCTAGTGTGCTAAGCAGATTGGTATCCTATGCTCAAGATACATCTGAGTCCAGGATTGCTGTGTATGTTCCTGTTTTCTTCAGTTCTAAGATTTATGAGAAAGAATAAATCTCTTTTTTAAGTACATTAAAACATGCATCAACTTGCAATGTAGTTTAGGAATGTAATGTTATATTTCTTTTTTACATGTTTAAAAGTTTATTTTAGGGACTGGAGAGATGTGGTTAAGAGCGCCGACTGCTCTTGCAGAGGACCCAGGTTCGATCCCTAGCACCCACATGGCGGCTGAGAACCGTCTTTAACTCCAGTTCCAGGAGAACTCCAGTTCCAGGGGAATCCGGCGCCCTCTTCTGACCTCCGCAGCATCGCACGACACGGGTGCACAAACCTACATACAGACAATACATTCGTACACGTAAATTAAAAAAAATTTAAAAAACCTACTAAAAAAAGTTTATTTTAGTAACATTGTAAGGCAACAATCAATCCTTAAGTCAGCAAACCACTGACAAGGTAGACACATTTCTTCCAGCAACTTCCCTAGTCAGCAGGCTGGCTATGGCCCCTGCATGGCTATACCTGGGAGAATCGACAATGTTTAATTACAGCTGCTAAACTGTGGAAACACTTCCTGCAGCAATCATTCTTAGGTCAAATAGAAGAACTCTGAAATCACAATTCTTTATATTTCTCCCTGTATGTGCAGTACTGTGTTACTTACATTTACATTCACTATGGGGAAAACACATCTGTGAGAGCTTGAAGAAAAGATCCTTTTAGAAGTGAATTATTCAGGGGCTGGAGAGATGGCCTAGCGGTTAAGAGCACCGACCGCTCTTGCAGAGGACCTGGGTTCGATCCCCAGCACCCACATGGCGGCCAAGAACCGTCTGAAACTCCAATTCCAGGAGAGCTCCAGTTCCAGGGGAGTCCGACACCCTCTTCTGACCTCCGCGGCATTGCACGACACGGGTGCACAAACCTGCATGCAGACAGTACATTCCTACACATACAGAAATAAATAAATAAATAAAATAAAAAAAAAAAGAAGTGAATTATTCAAATGATCTGATAATCCTTAAAAATAGGGCACTTAAGGGGGCTGGAGAGATGGCCTAGCGGTTAAGAGCGCCGACCACTCTTGAAGAGGACCCGGGTTCGATCCCCAGCACCCACATGGCGGCCGTGAACCGTCTGAAACTCTAATTCCAAGAGAACTCCAGTTCCAGGGGAATCCGACACCCTCTTCTGACCTCCGCAGCATTGCATGACAGGGTGCACAAACTTGCATGCAGACAGTACATTCATACACATACATAAATAAATAAAATTAATAAAAAAATTTAAAAAATAGGGCACTTAAATCTAACTTCAGAGGTACCAACAATGAAAGAGTGTACTTATTAGCAACGTCATCAAAACTGATGTAATTACTTGACTATTTCTAGCCTTAAAACAACCTCTGCTGGAATATTAACTAAGCATGCCTGAAACTTAGTGAGTCTCTTGTTACTGAATTCTAAAGAAAATAAAAATCATTTGCATAGAGAAATAACCCCAAAACAAACGGAAAACCATGATTGATTATATTAAAAGGAGAAACAGCATCTTTCCCAAGGCGGGGGGGGGGGGGTGGCAGGGGAGAAACCCCAGGAACAGAATATAGGCATATATTTTTAAATTTATTGAGCTAATTACTACTGAATTTATTTTCCACAGCTATGATTCTGTACAGGTTATGCATAAACCCTGTAAACCTTTAGGTACCACCTAACAGATAATATGGAGCAAGAGCCAGATACTTGACAAGACACGATTTCTACAAGTCCAGCAAAAGCAGTATCCAGTATGGAGTGCTGAATGTGAATATCGGCATGTTGCCATTCAGCTCTGGCTACAGCCCTGATGTCTGCGTGGACCCAGTTGGTTTTTAGAGAGTCACAGATTAGGCAGGCAATATAAGGAACATGATTAAGAAACATAAGCACATAACACTTGTAACACAGGTACTTCGAAGAAAGTTTCCCCTATGGGGCTGGAGAGATGGCTCAGTGGGTGAGAGCACTGGCTGCTCTTGCAGAGGACCTGGGTTCGATTCCCAGCACCCACATGGTGGCTAAGAACCATCTTTAACTCCAGTTCCAGGGGAATTGATGCCCTCTTCTGACCTCCACAGCATTGCATGACACAGATGCACGTACCTACATGCAGGCAGTACACTCATACACATAAAATAAAAATAATAGTTAAACTATTTTAAAAATTCACAGACTCACAGACTGGATTAGAAAATAGGATCCATCTTTTTGATGCCCCTAAGAAACACATATCACCATAGATAGCACTTTAGAGTAAAAGGAGAGAAAAAGGAACTCTGAGGAACTGAAACCAAGAAACAGGAATGGTTAGCTATTCTAATATCTGAAAAATTGTCTGTAAACCAAAACTAATCAGAAGACACAGGGAAGATCACTTTATACTAATGAAGGGAGCCATCTACCAAGATGAACATGTACATGTACACCCCAAACACAGAGACACCCAACCACAGATTAACGCCAACACAGTGCTTATGGGTGACTTCAGGACCTCATTCTCACCAAGAGGCAGATAATCCAGACAAAAACTAAACAGAAACACTGGAGTTGAGTGATACCATAAATCAAATGCTCTAAAAGACATTTACAGAACATTCCACCCAAACACAGAAGAATACACATTCTCTTCAGTAGCCCGTTGAAGTTTCTCCAAAATTGACATATTAAGACACAAATCAAGTCTTTACAATTTTAGAAAAGCTGAAATAGCATTGTGCATTATAACTGCCCACAATGGGACAAAGCTAGATCTCAATAGCTGTAAAACCTACTGAAAACACACAAACTCGTAGAGACTGTACCACACCCTATTAAATGATTTATAGTTCAAAAAAGAAATCAAGAAGGAAAATTTTAAAACTCCTAGAATTGAATGAAGATGAAAACTCAACATACGAATATCTGTGAGATAATAAAGGCAGTTTAAGAAAAATTTTAGCACTGAGTGCTTACATATATTTTTTGTGAGATCTCAAACTTATAACCTGTTAATAAATCTAAAGATATAAGAAAACATCATAGCCAGACGTGGTGGCGCACGCCTTTAATCCTAGCACTTGGGAGGCGGAGGCAGGCGGATCTTTGTGAGTTCAAGGCCAGCCTGGTCTACAGAGTGAGTTCCAGGACAGCTGGGGCTACATGGAGACCCTGTCTCGAAAAGACCAAAAAAA